>JAGKQL010000006.1:308733-325496 GCA_018398635.1 Cyprinodon brontotheroides | reverse complement strand
TTTTTTTTTTCCTGATTTAGTCTACAAAACATTTGTATTATTTTGACTATGAAGAAATGTATTTCAGGTATCATAAATATAGTCAGTCAAGCTCATAAATGTCAAAATGACCACTTAAAATGTATACACATTTCTAAGTGTATAAAACTTAATTCTTACTAGTACCAGTGGCAGCTGGTGAAAAATATTTTTGGTGGGGCTGATATAGCCTAGTGTACGTCTCCAACTATTCCAGAATAAGAATTCATATAAAAAATTGGGCAATAAATACAATTTAACATTAATGATTTAATTTACTATATAATAACAGTAACAGTGATGATTTTGGTCACTGTGGCGGGGTTCTTTGGCCTCCAAGAATCCAGGCTCAGTTGGGTTACTGGTGTTGGTGATTATTGTGCTCAAAAACCTCAAAACAGGGTGCAAAAGAAACTAAACATATACAAGATACTCTGGGCCTCAGCCTCCCTCCAGTTACCAACAATGTAACAAAGAAACAGAAAAAGCAAAAATGGCGGCTCTTCTTCCCACAGCCCTCATTAAATAGTTTAAGCCCCTTCCCTCCAGGCTCTCTTATTTCTGATTTCTTTTCATAAATCAGTTTTGTCCATCACATAATATTACCTCCACAAACAATTGATATACAAAAAAAAAATTATTTTTACAAATTAATTCATTTACACAGATTCATTGACTCATTTTTAAATTACACCAAACTTTTAAACATAAAATAAAATAAAACTAATCTGACAAACATTTAGCGAGTCACGTGTTGGTGAAGTCACTTCCGCATTCCAACAACTCTTGCGTTTTAACAGCTTAATGAGCGTTGTGGGTTTGAACCCAGCAAAGACGCGCCAGACTGAAGATGACAAGTCCCGTGGCATACATGTGTACGCACACACGCACACAAACCCACACCCCCCCCTCCCCACACACACACATGGTTAACCCACTGGAAATATTAAGTGTGCACTCAATGTCGCCAGCAGGTAACCAGGAACAGCTTGTGTGTTTAAAGTTAATGGACCGCTACTGTAGGGCTCAGCACGAGTGTATTGGTCCTCACAAGGGACAGTATAACAGGAATGTGTGTGTGTGTGGCACCCAGAGATAGAAAGAGGTTGTTTTAACTGTGACGAGGTGGATTCGTCAGCAGTCACAATAACAATGACATGAAATTTTCGCTATCTCCACAACATGGATGTTCTTCTGGCAATCGGGGTAGATAAATAAGGATCTCACCCGAACTTGGTGGAGAAGCTGCACCTCACTGCGTTATGTTCGCCATTGTCTCCTCTAATTGTCTGCACCTTCGCTTATTGGTGCAGAAGCCTGTTAAAATGGGCAGTATTTTCTAGAGCCCCAAGACCATAAAATTCTGAGACGCTGATTGGCCATTAAATTATTAAATTGATCTAGCAATAGTACATGATTGGCAGATTCTCTGCAAATGTGGGGCAGTCTGATCAGCGCCCCAAGACAGAGACGACCAGGAGTCTGTCTGTGGAAATCAAAAATGAATGACAGTAGGTTGGGAAATGTAGTTTATATAATTTGTTTTGCTTATAGGTACACACTCTAGAGCAGCAGAGAGAGTAAAAACTGACATTTATAAGTTCATTTGTAAAAATATATTTCACGTTTCTTCTTATCAGGGAGGGCGCTGCCCAAGCGCCCCCCCTATGGGCCGGCCGCCACTGACTAGTACAATTTAGTAGTTTTTACTTTCTGAAATTCAGTTTCTGCTGCAAAAATGTAATTTAGAAAATCTCTTATTACAGCTCCAAATAGGAGTGTGAATTTGACCAGGAGGAATCCTATTTAATTGATCTACAAATTGAACAACTGTCAAGACTCAGAACAGAAGGACCCAGTATTCAAGACCAGACAGACAGTGGGATTACTCAAAAAGCACTTATTTAAATTAGGGACTGCAGATCTGCAGTGGCAGCAGCTATGGCCTCTAAGGCTGAAATCTCTGCAAGAGAGAAACAGGTTAGCGACCACGATAATCTGACGGAGGATGATTATGAACGTCTGTCACTAACCTGGTTAAACAGTTCAGTCTGTGCCCAGAGAACACGGTTGATTCGAGCCGGTGGGCTGCCAACAAGATGTGGAAGGGGCCACCCAGAGTGTCCCAAATGCTGCAGCCCCAGAGAACATGCAGGTGTCCAAAGCCAGGTCAGGCAAACAGATCAGAACAGGAAGATTCAGAGGTCCAGGAATCCAAAGACAGGTCAGGCAAACATATCAGAACAGGAAGGCTCAGGGGTTCAGGAGTCACATAGTTCAGGCCGGGCGTTCAGACGGGAGCGTCCGGCCTGAACCGTTCAGACGGGAACAGGCAGGCTCAGTGGTTGAGAAGCCGAACAGGTTAGGATAAGGTAATCAGAAACAACTCTAATAACACTCTACACCCACTTGCTAGAGAGAACAAGAATAATCTGGGCCGGATGACTCAAAAGCAACTTAAATAGACGCATGAGCAGTGATTAGAAACCAGGCAGAGTTAGACAGGTGAATGGAATGCGTAATTAAGCCAGTCATCAGTGAAAAGATCATGACAGAAACAGGAAGGAGAGTGCTTTTAAAAAATGGCCTGCCACAGTATACCAGACTATGTTTAAACTTAGGCATTAACATATGCAACAATTTGACTAGAGACTGTTGCTTCAATGATGATGCTGAGGAGGATTTTTTGTGCCTTCAATGTGATAGTAAATATGCTAAACTTCTAAGTGACCAATTTAGGTGTATTGATATCTTCCCTAGACATAGGTGTATAAAATCAAAATTCTAGGCATGCAGACTGATTGCCCCCCCAAAATTTAAAATACTGTAATAGATTTCTCTCAGAGTGCTGTTATAGCGTAGCATCGGGACAAAAAGTTGTCACAGGATTTTCTAGCTATCAAATGTTTCAAAGTCAACTGTCAGAGGTAAAATCAGCAAATGGAAATTAATTGGGAATAACAGTATATCAGGGATAGTGTAGTAAGCCAAATAAAATCACCGGTGCAGGGTATGCAGAACTTACAACTTACTGCCAAAGTCAATATCAACAGATTTCCCAACAAAATGTAGCCTTAACTTCTAAACAGTGTGCACACAGCTCTATGAAATAGGTTTAATGGTGGAACAGATTCATCCAGGCAATATATTTGAAAGAGCAAAGAAAACAATGATTAAATAACCATTTGGATACTAGACTAACAATGCAGAAATTTGTTTTTTGGAGTTAAAATTATTCCTCACTTTCTCGTGAAAATGGACTCTGGGTATGAAAACTGTAATTAGAAAAGCATCTTAACATTGTTATGGTTAAGGGGAATGTTTAGGTGTATAGAGAATGTGTCATGAAACAAGACAGAAGGACCCAGTATTCAAGGAGAGACAGTAAGTGGGATCATTCAATGCATTTATTAAAATGCACAAGCGAAACTAGAGATCTGTAGCTACTCCAGCTGGGCACCGCCCATCACTGGGAACTCTTGTTGGAGAACAACACAGGTAAGCGACCATGATAATCTGACGGAAGATGATTATCCATGTAAATCACTTATCTGGTTTAACAGTTCAGTCCATCTCCTTGGAACGTGGTAGGATCCAGCCTGAGGGCTGCGAACTAGATACGGCTGGCACCACCCAGAGTCAGAGTGCTTATGATTTAAAGCACCTGGAGGCCTATTCTCCAAATATTAAAAACACAGTCCATTCCATTGCTGCTGAGTCTAAACACCTGTATGTCAGAAGGCTTAGAAAATTGGACCCAGAATTCAGATGAGAAAGACAGTGATAAATTCAAAGACGTTTATCGAAAAAGCTGCGGGCAGCTGCTCATCAGCTGGGGCGGGTTCACCGGATACGCTGGCAAAGTTCAGTCTATGCTCAGAAGAAGGAATGAAGTCCAGAGGAGCGGAAACCCTGCAACTTGAAACTGAGCCAGTACCAGAGATCCAGGAGGGAAGAGGAGCAGTGATCAGAGCCAGAGCACATAGAGAAAACAAAGGATCCACAAGGAATTATCCAAGCCATGTGAAGGAGAGAGGTCCAAGATCGGCAACAGGTGAAATCCAGGTGTCTGGAAATACAGAACAGGCAAAACAGAGTAGAACAGAGGCGACCAAAACTTAGAAGTCCTGGGGCAGAAACAGGTCAAGATCAGGCATAACAAACGCATACAGAGAGTTAGACTCGCTGGAAGCTCGAATAAGCTGACACCATGGGCTTGGATCCGGTGGCATAAATAGCAGAAGGAGCAGGTGGATCTGATAAGTGATAATTAGGCCAAGGTGGAGCAAAGCAGATGAGATCAGGAGTACAACCCAGCCTATGGTGCCAAGATCATGATACTGTCAGCACTTGGGAGCAGCTCACAGCAGCCCTCTCTGCTCATTGAATACAGTACATTCAGAACGATCTGTATTTTGACATCTGCAAAGTCCCAAACAACATTGAAAAATCTTAATTTTCTGAAAGCTGGAAAGGTTCACTGCTAAGTCTGATTGCTTGTCAGTAGACCTGGCTGCAGAACCCTTTATCGGGCAAGTTACCATTCTTGGTAACTTGCGCACAACCAACAGATGGAATAATTCCAGCTCCCCCTATAAGTTCCAGAAACCCATGATGTATATCCAGCCAATCAGCAAAGATCTTACTGAATGGTCATACTCATCATTTTGGCATTTGACCTATCAGATGAGACCTTGGATGCAGCAAACTTCCTCATTCTGGAGAAGTTGAAAAAGGTCCTGTTTTGGCTTGGACACTCACTCTTGAATCATGTAATGTATTATACAGACTCTTGGCAACAAGCCAAGAGCCTGTATAATACATTACATGATTCAGTTATTAGCCCTGGATATGAGGGATTTTTCGGGGTATTTTTATGATCCAATAGTAGTGTTGTAGATCTAATTGTAGATCTCTAAATAGTAGATCTAATTTTAGTGAATATGGGCGATTTTGGTCAGTTTTATTTATTTATCAGCTTTCTTTAACAACATTTTTTTGCCCGCTCTACGCAGCTTTTTTACAGCAAACACAGAGAAATTGTTTTTGTACCAGCCCACCCTGCCATCAGTGATGGCATGAAACGCAGACCCCAAAACAGTCTGTAGAAGAGATGATGGTTGCCTATAAAGGGAGGACAACAGGCAACCTGAGGCAGTATATTAAAAGCAAGCCAGAAAAAGTGTGGTTTGAAGTTGTTTGCAAGGGCTTCTGAGGTTGGTGTCTTTCATGACATTGTTCTGTACCAAGGCAAGACTACCCTGGTGGCCTATTTTTTCCCCTTGTCAGCTGAAGAAAAAGCCTTAGGTGCCACCAGCCAGATTGTCGCTGTTCTGGCCAGTACAATCTCCTCGCCCATGACGTCTGCCTTCTTTGCAGACAACTTCTTTACCAGACTAGAGCTTGTGAGGTACCTCAGAGACCAGAACTGCATGTACTGTTACTGTTGTTGCACTATATGCTAAGACAGATTTCACTTTATAGGACAAGAGTGTTTATCTTTTCTTTCCTTCTCTAGGTACACAGAGGCAGCAAGGGAAAACAGGATGGAAAACCCTCCACTCAAGTCCTCCAAGGAGGCTCGTGGTATATATGACTATGTCACCAGTGACAATGGAATCTTGGTCGTCAGATAAAAGGACAATAAAACGGTCATTCTGCTGTCAACAGACATATGGGTGGAGCCTATATCCTCAGTCAAGATGTACTGCAATGAGACTAAGAGGATTAAGTCTGTGAGCTGTCCAACTGTCATTCTGAGTTCCAACATGGGGGGAATTGATAAGGGTGACATGTTGGTTCATGTTTACTGTACCCTCCTGAAGTCCAAGAGGTGGTACCTGCAATGGTTAGTATACTCTATTGATCTTAGCCTCTCAAATGCCTGGATCGTCTACAAGTGGGACTGCAAGGACCTTGAATGCCATGTCTTTGACATTTAGAATCAAGGTGTTTGTGAGTGCCAGTAGCCTAAGGTCACCCATGACTAGATCTTGCAGAAGCTCATAATCTTCATCTGATCACCGATGACTATATTCCCCCTGCAGTCCGAGGACACCACAGCCCACCCCAAATGAAGCAGTACTATTTGATCTGTCCCTCTTCCATGTCCCTGCCCATGCCAAATGCCAGACCTGAAGGTTTTGCAGCAAACTAGGCAAAATTGTGAAGTGAAATGTGGTCTGCGGGGTCTGCAAGGTCCACCTCTGTCTGAAAGCACAGCGTAACTGCTTTGAAAAATACCACAAGCAATCTAATGTTGCTTGCTGTTATGGAATATGTTACCAAGTGTATTAATATTACGTTAAAAGACGCTAATAGGTTGTTGAGTGAAATTATTAAATTAAAAAGTTCACAAGTTAGAATATTATTAACATTGGTTAATAAAATGAATAAGTTAATAAAAACTCTAATAAGCTACTCTAATACACTTAGTAGAAATTAGTGTTGCACCAATACCAGTATGGGGGCCCGATCCATCACTAAAATTGTCGTCATTTGTAGTATTTTTTTGTTTCATTTAGATTTTTAATGTTAATGTAATGTGAAAAGTTTTATGGTTCAAAATGTTGATGTTTTACCATGATTTTTAAGCTCCTTAGGGGACCACAAGGGAAAAAAGAAAAAGTAAAAAAATAAATAGATTTGTAACTCCACCATAGTGTCTCTTTATGGTTAATTTTGCCACTCCCAAGCCCGGTTAAAGTAGGAGGGTTACTATTGTAATTAGATAAACATTAATTAAAAAAAATAAATAAATAAAAATTAAATAAATAAATAAACAAATATTTAATGGACAGAAAAAGTAGATATATATTCTGATTGCTTTTACTCACTCTGTCTGTCTAACCACGTTATTTCTCCCACGGCATCAATAGCATGCACATCACATCATGTGGGAGATTATGCAAATTAGGCAATGACGTCATTCAGCGACTTCTAGCAACTTATAGCACAGCCAATAGCTACTTTCCTTACTGAGGAGTTGGCAACACTGGACATACCTTTTTCCCATAACAAAACTACAAACTTTCTCAAGGTAACTGTTTAACCAAAGTGTCTCTGATTGTTTTGACTCTGCTTTTAAAGCAAGGGAACAACTTTGTCTAAGTTAGAACTGGGCAGACCATCATACTGTGAATGTGGATGTCTTGTTCTCCTTTACAAAGTAAATAAAGTGCCTAATGAGTAAAATCCATCGATCTCCTTTATTTAACTGGACTGAATAGTTGAAAACTTTTTTCACACAACAGTTACTGTTCAGCATTTGTATTATTTTGCCTAAGAAGAAATTTATTTCAGATATCATAAATACATATTAATACATACATATATAAGGCTGAAAAAAAATCAAAACAGCCACGTAAAATGTGTAAACATTTATAGATGTATAAAACGTAAAGGTTTAGTGGAGGATTTTCACAAATCTTTTAAAAGACCCACTCTCTCCACAAAATATGCACAGGCACAACCATGCACCTGCTCCCAAGAGGAAACGCCTATCAAACGCATGCGAGAGGGCAAGAGCCCATTTTCTACAGTTTTTACTAGCAGGGTTGTGAATTTGATTTCTCCAAATAGCATTCCAAACTTAACATGTAGAGTAAACTTCTCACCTGAGGCATCAGTGGAAAGCCTGGTCTGTGCTTTCAATGTACGCCATTGCGTGAAAGAATCTTACAAAAACACTGTGGATCTGTTTCTCTCTTCTGAGGCCTTTCTCTTCGTCTCATACACTTCATAGGCACTTTTTCTCATATGACCCTTGGCCATTTTCTACGAATTCTTAGAAAGGCGAGCTTTGATGGCTGGCTGAAACTGTAGCTCACACATATTTGCCTGAAAGTGTTCATGCACACAAAAAAATAGCTAACGTGATGAGCACATAGGATGGCCTTACGTAACATATCACCACAATGATTGAGAACTAAGAGTACCACTTGTTAAAACTGTCCCTTGCCAAATGGAGTTTATGCCTGTTAAAAGCCAAGAAACATCTGATCCAAATGGCATATACTGTAGTTGTTCATATGGACAGTGTGGATGCAATCAGAGAAAAGCAATAATTAAAAATATTACTGTTTTTCTTTTATTTTCAATTGTCTCTGGATAAATTATGGGATGTGTCTGCTGTATAGTAGCAACAGGAAGGCAGTGGCAGGAAATTTTTAAAGGGTGTGCAAAAACTGATAGGCACAGAAACCAGTTCACGTTCAATCTTTAATTATCAAAATGAACCTACATCTATAATTTCCAAATAAATCACTGAAGATGGAAGAGATTTGGACGAGGCCCTTGTTAACAGCACATATACAAATATCAGTGCTGTTTAAACTAATTTATGGTTCTGCAATATTTTTGTTAAAAGATTTGAGCAGTTACTCTTTTTCTTTATTTACATAGGAGACTCATAAATCAGTACCGTAACAAACCATTGAACCCTTCCATCAGGGTCACAGTGGGGTTTGTGTCTGTCTCCAGCAGTCTGTGGGCTAAAGACTGGTAGCAGAAGCAGTATCCGGAGAGAACCCACGCAGGCGCAGGGACAACATGCAAACTTCGTGCATCTTGCCACATAGGACTCCTATGGGACAATCGGCGACAGTTTCTGTGTAGGAGACTCCACTGTCTGGGGCATTAATTTATTTTTTTATTATATTGTGATATTTTAATAAGAATCTGCAATGTTTATAAGAGTGTGTTTTTCAAACATAAAAAGACATGATCATTGTTGTCATAAGGAAAGTTGCCTTTAGTTTGTTTCTTATGTGAAGGTTGCAAAAATGGAATATTATTTCCACTGTGGTTGTAGTACAGTGAAACCACACAATAAAGATGGCCAATCAAATTGTCATGATTTGTTCACTCCCACTCTGTAAGATTCTATTCAAAGGTTCATGCTACAATCATTTCTTAGATGCATGTTGCCCCTGATGTAGATCAGCACAAAAATGCTGTTTTTGTTGTATGCCCTACTCTCTTTGAGATTTGGATGTAAGTATATATCAATACAAAATATACATTATATAGTATTTTTACACATTAATCCTGATTTAGTTTTTCTGTAGTATGTAAAATCATCTTTTTATGATAGTCTATGCTAGTCGAACTATATATGTGGGATTTATTTCCAGTTTGCACCGAAGAGTTTAAGTTTGAAGTAAGGACCGTCATTCCTGGAGAAAATCTCACCCTGGCATGCCCTCACCAGAGCTCTGTTCTTTACAAAGAAACTTTGTACTGGATCCGCCTTGTTTCTGGAAAATGGCCTGAATTTCTCGGAGCAACATTTAACTTCATGGCCGATGATGTTTCCAAGATTTCTCACATTCAGGCAAAACAAGACAGAGGGGAATTTCTTCTTCATATTAATGAAGCTCAGCAGGATGATACCGGACTTTACTACTGTATTAAAGTCAGACAAATGGACTTCGTGTTTATGAAAGGAACCTTTGTGAAGATTAAAGGTGAGAGTAATATTTAATGTTTAATAACTCAGTATGCTAACTTATTAGTGATTTTATCCTGGTTATAAGGGTTTCATTTTTTTCCAGGACAGAATTCAGATGTAAGTGTTGTTCTTCAGAAGCCTCCATCTGGTCCAGTTCAACCAGAACTCCCAGAGGCTTTACAGTGCTCAGTTCTGTCCAACTCAGAGAGGTCAACGTGTCCAGCAGATAACAGCGTGTATTGGTTCAGAGCTGGGTTGGATGAACCTCATCCCAGTTTACTTTATTTACAAGGTTTAGATGAATGTGAGAAGATTTCTGAAGCTCCATCGATACAGAAATGTTTCTACAACTTCTCTGAGACTGTAGACCCTGGAACTTATTACTGTGCTGTGGCTGCATGTGGTCAAATAATATTTGGAAATGGAGAAAAACTAAATGGTATGTGGAAAAGTTTTCTAAACAACAATTATGATAAAAATGTTAAAGAATTATTATTAAAAAAACATTTTAAAATAATCTGCTTTACTTTTGTTTCATGTTTCTAGGTACTGGTGTAGAAGATTCTTTCAAAATAGTTCTGTATTCATTGTGCATAGCGTTGATGATAAGTCTGGTTGTAATATCTTGGCTGATTTATAAAATTAGGAGAAACACATGTGGTTGTTGCTATGGTAAAGCAAGTTTAAAATTTTTGATTTTGAAAATATTTAGATTTAGGTTTAACATTTTTATTAATCTTTTTTTTTTTTTGCTCTGCACACAGATCCTGTGTCGAGGATTGGTGAGAATGTAGAGGTAAGATAACAAAGTATTTTTGTGAACTCTATGTTGAGTTATGATGTTCTTTAAACTTTTATGTATTTCTTTCAGAGGAATGAGGACATTTTGATTTATTCTACCCCAACGTTTAAGAGGAACAAAGATAAAAAAGCGGAAAGGAGAATTGTAAAGCCAACGATGGAGGAAACAGTGTACACTGATGTCAAAACATTTTGATAGTTTTATTTTTAAATTTAAATGAATTTATTGTACAAATAAATCAAACCGTGAATTAAACAATGATTTGTGAATAGCTGACTATCTAGAGGTGGAAAATCCAACAATTTTCCATCTGTTTTTGACATTTGAAGATCCTTTCTTTGTTTCTGACTTTTCAGAAAATTCATCTAAATATGAAAATGTTTTGATTAATAGAAGCAAACAATTATTTGCCCTAATAGTTTAAACCTAAATAGTCCTAACCACGTTTAAAATTTAATTGATTATTTTAATTTGAATGTTTACAGTTAAATTATGTTCAAAAGGACACTTTATGCAATAAAGAGTGTCAGAGTAACTTAGACTTACAACTAATGTTAAAAACCTGTCTGAAAGTTATATTTAACGTTTCCTTCACCATAAAAGATGCACAAAGTACAGAAAAGAACAAATATGAGATGTCTTAAACATTTGCAAAGATCTAACTTCATAGAATGAATAATGCTGCAGATCCTGTTGGCAAACAACTACACTGAAGCCTTGTGCTTAAGTTTGGTGACATATGAGCACAAAAAATGGAAAAAAAAAAAACTTAAATAAAAATGCTTCCCCTGTTTTTTTTTTTTTTTTTCTTTTTTCTGCTTATAGTTTTGACTAGCTACAAAATCTAGTTCTAGGTTTTTATAACTATGTTTTACCATGTAAGACTCCCTAAGCATGTAAGGGAATGTGTTTATCATGATACCTTCATACCTAAAGAAATACTGTCATACCTACATCTACACAAATATATTGCAATTTTCTAAACTCATCTGTCCCACCAGACAGAAAAATGGTGTAGATTACAACATTAATAGCCAGCGGTATGACTGGAAAGTTGTTTTTGGCTGTCTTAAAATTCACTAGAAATGGCTTGATGAACTCATCACATATTTGCATGTTGTAATTTGTTGATCCTGTTGTAGGGGACAAAAGTGATAGAAATATACTAAATATGTTTGAAACTAAAAATTGTAACTATCAATTACTTTTAAGTATTTAATAATATTTTTCCTTAACAGGAGACAGTTTCATGTAAGACAAATGGTACGTGCAGAAACTAGAGTTTTTGTGATCCTTATGCAAAGCTAATGCAATTGATCTGTGGCGAAATGTTAATATGCTTTATTTAATTACTATAGGTGCTTTTAAACAATGAGGGAGAAGTGATGAAGTTTGTTGGATCCATAATTGTAGTTGTGGTGGATGCTATCGTTAAAGATAGTACCACTGAGATGTTTGTGAAAAGTTTGTATTATTATTTTAAGTTTTCGAGCACATCAGCCTGGGTCTGAAGTTCTTACACTGGCTATATGTTGATCACAAAAAAAAAACTTTAACATCCTTCTTTTAGTCTGTAAATAACTGAGGCATCAACACCAAAACACATACTGTAACACATTTGTTGTCAATGTAACAACCTCACAGACCACTCAGGTCTTCTAGTTTAAGCCTACTGTTTATACCCAGAACTAAAACCAAACATGGAAAAGCAGCATTTAGTTCCTGTGCTTATCTGGAAAAAACTTCCAGAAGACTGTAAAAGTGCTGAAAGCCTAATTTTTTAAGTCAAAGGTAAAAACCCATTTGTTTAGAACTGCCTTTGACTGTTGAAAAGTGGTCCAACTGATTTTGTTTTATTACCAACTTGTATAATGGTTTTATCTTCATTTGCTTTTATTTGTCTTCTATGTTATTGTTTAGTTCATGTAAAGCACTTAAAATTGTCCTTGTAACGAATTGTGCTATACGAATAAACCTACCATGCCTTGTCTTGCTGGACTATTTGAACTTTACTTGACATTTCTGAAAAAAAAAAAAAAAATCCTGAAAAAAAACTATGTGTCAGACCGGACAAAAAAGAAAAACTTTTCCTTTTATTTCTACATTAGTAACCATATCTTTTCCAAACCATAAAGTCAGTTGTAAAAATATGTTTTTTTTTACTTAAAAATACATTTAGAATCAATGAAAAAAGGGAACTATTGACAGCACGGTTTCACAAATTTATAGTCAGTTTATATAAAAAAGGATGAGAATGTATCATTCTCATTTTTTCTCACAAGTTTTTGATCTGTTTCTTAAAATAAAATAATGTAACACTGGTGTTGCCATTCTTCAGTTTTTCTAAACGACAAAAAATATTTTTTGTGCCGTAAATTATGGAGTTACAATAAGCTATCTTTAACAATTCACACTCTACAATCTGTTCTCCTCACCTTTTTCATGCTTGAACATAGGAAGGTGCTCTCCACAATTTCCAATGACCTGCTAATGGTTCTCTGTCCTCTGGAAAGGAAAATAATAATGTTTGGGTTATGGTTGTGGCACAGCATACAGTTTACATGAGAAAACAAGTCCACACAAATGGACAGGGCTGAAGTTAGTTTTCAGTTGTTTGCTTCTTTAAGAAGTTGAGTTGAAAAAATATTTCTACTACTTTCAGTACTACAGCATACCCCAAAAGATCCTAAGAGGTAAGTGATGTAATACAGATATGTTATAAGTTGTCAACTAGTTGCTGTTTACATTCCTCTATGTGTCCTGCTTTGAGTGGTGCAACTCTTTCAACTTGCACCACTCAAGCCTAACCTCATCAACAGTCTTCCCTTCCACATGTCTCCCAGCCTTTATAAAAAGTCCTAAAACTTGTTGAGAGTCCTAGATTATCGAAAGCTCATTTAGTAAATATCCAGTGTTCCTTCTGTACATCATTACCTGATTCTGACTGTTTCCACCTCACAGTTCACTTGCTAGACCTTAAAAAGCCTTTTGACCTCTGGATGATGACTTTAATAGTTAATCACTTCCTACGTGACATGATTGGGCAAATTCATCTTAATCTATCTTGATGACATTCTACTTTGTTCATTCTTCTGGAGACACCCCAAAGCCATATAAGATTTGTTCTCATCCGCCTGCTCCATAGAAATCAGTTTGTTAAGCCGAGAAGTACCTTAACAAACTGTGTGGCCTTAACAGTCTGGGCCTTAACAGCCCAGAAGGGTTTTACACCTCTCTCACATTCTTCCTTGGTCTTATTGTCTCCTCAAAAAGAATCATGATAAATCCCTCTAAGGTTTCTGCAGTTGATCAATGGACCACACCAACAGATTGCAAACAGTTGTAGAAGTGCCTGGTTTTGGAAACTTCTACCATTGTTTCATCCACAATTACAGTTAGATTGTTGCTCCCCTCCATGGTCTCACTTCTGTCAAGGTCAAGATTTCTTTGAATGAGCTGGCAGAGAGGGCATTCTTCCACCTGAAGACATTGTTCACATCTGCCCCCATTCTCCTTCAGAGACAATTCATTGTTGAAGTCTAAGCCTCCAGCACAAGGGTAGAAGCCATCCTTGGTCAGCAAGCCATGCATGATCATATTCACTAGTTGGCTTTCTTTTCTAGGATTTTATCCAGTGCAGAGTGCAACTATAATGCAATGGCAGAGAGCTATTAGTGGCCAAGTTGGCACTAGTGGAGTAGAGACGCTGGCTGGAGCCATTGTTTGGGTGGATGATCAGAACCGGGAATACCTAAAGCCTATTAAAAGGCAATCCTAGGCAAGCCAGCTAGAATCAATTTTTAGGTCAGTTCGACTCTACTATTTGGTCAGTTCAACTCTATCAAGAACATAAAACTTGCCATTTCCAGGATTATCGAAAGGTCAGAATCTGAGAGCGGTGGAGCTGAGGAGTTTATTCTCCCTCAGTATGTTTGTGTTGCTATCACCAGACTGAACCTGGAGAAAGATATCAGGAACACCACCAAGAATTGTCCCACTCCAGAGCCATGTCCTAACGACTGCCTTTTTGCCCCCAGTGATCTGGTTGACAAAGTCCTCAAGCTTTGTCACCTCTCTCGCCTTTTCTGCCATCAAGGAATCATTAAGACCCTTAAAGTTATCAAGCTCAATTCTGGTGGCTCTCCCTGCTGAAAGATGTCAAAAAGTTTGTCTCATCCTGTCCACATTGTAATCAAACCATGCTGTCTCTGCGGCAACCCTTTTTTCTGTTACTGCCACTATCTGTTCCGTTTCATCTATGGTCAAACCTCTCAATGGATTTCATCACGGCTTTGCCCTCCTTCCATGATTTTTCAGTCTTTATAACCCTAAATGACAGGTTCTCTAAGATGGTCCACTTCATTCACTTAAGGAAACTCCCATCTGCCAAGGAGATGGGACATGATCATGATCAGGGAGGTCTCCATGATCTCCCTACTGGCTCTGTGTCAGTTCGGGGTCCTTAATTTAATTGTCCTTAATTTAATTGTAGCCGAACGGTGAAAGTTCGGCTACAATTGCTCTGCACCATGAAGATCCCCCCTTCCTTCCATGTGTCTCGTCTCAAGATAGTGTCCCAATTCAGGCCCTCCTCTGGACTGCCTCCGTCTTTCCAGCTCCCTGATGGCGAGCCCATCTACACTGTCCGATGTATTCTCTCATCCAAGAGAGAGGGTCTTGAAGTACACTACCTCAACTGGGAGGAATATGGGCCAGGGGAGCGCATGTGGATCCTGGCCAGGTTTGTAACTGATAACTCTTTCATCAAGGAGTTCCATCACCTGTACCCCAACCAGTCTATGGATCTGTCGGGAGCTGGACCTTTAAGGGGGGGGACCTTACAAAGCCTTTTTATCTCTGGATATTTACCATGTGTATGTCTCCTGACCAACACCTTGTCTTGACCCCTCCATGTGTCTGACCCCTCTTTCTGTGCCATGACTCCAGATTTTAGCCTCCTCCTCAGACCTTCTGAGTAATTCAGTTTTTTTGGATCCGGACCTTTTTATGTTTCTGTACCTTGTTGTGCCATATGCCATGATCATGTTTTTGAAGAATAGGAACCAGTGTCCATATTTCATGTTGACATGATGACCAGTGAAAAACACGCAGCTTTGGTGAATAACAGCTGGGGGACTTCTGCAGCCCCCCCCTTTCAGCCAAGGCCTCCACAGGCAAGTCACATGGCAGCCCACGGATGTGTGAACACAACCTCCCCCGCCACCCATGTGAGGACAGACAAAACCACAAAGCGTTCCTTCCTCTCATTCTTCCTCTCTTTGCCTCCTGCGCTCTGTGCCTCTTCTCCCTTGCCCATGAAGCTGGGGCTTTGGCTGGCTCTCCACAACAGTGGAGATGCGGGCCCAAGGCAACCCAAATCTCCAGAATCACCAAGGATCGGTCATTGTGGTAACCTTTCAAAAACAAACTACTGCAAAACAGACCTTTTGCAACACATTTCTCTTGAGTTTCAGAACTTATAGAGCCAGACTGGAGAGAAGGCCTACCCTGTCTTGATGAACGACTGAGACAAAGATGACCCCTGCTACAGTATGTGAGACTGAGACAAGGAAACCCCTGGTTGTTGCTTCCCTGACTGCTGAGCTGCAGCTGGATGAAACTCAAGCCCTCCAATGGACATGGAAAAAAGGTTTGCAGGTCTGGCATGATTAGGGATAGAACAAGCAACATATGTTTACTGATGAGTAAAGACAACGCTAACAAAATGGACTGCATGCTACGCTATGCTACAGGAATATGTGTTGAGCTGTTGCTGAAGCTTGGACAAGCTTTATTTCAATAAGAGTTTAAACACTGATATAACATTAGTGTTCATGTGTTCCTCATATGCTCATAACATTTCCATTACCAAGAATGAACAAGAGTCATTTAGTGGAATACTGATGTCTATTCATTGCTAGCTATTTCAAAGAGGGTAAAGAATCATTTGACTAAAGGTTATTGGTTCTTGATTAAGCAAATCATTCAATAAGACATTATTTGGCCAAATAATGTTTATTCACCTCATGGATTTGCATTGTGAATCGGTCTGAAAACATTCCAATTTCTTTAAATTAGTGAAATGCTAATTTGATCATATCCCAAATTCTTCCAGATAAACTTTGGTTTCATACACAAAATCCATCTTAAACTGCAATATGGTTTTCAACCCTGTTTCCCCTTCCTCTTTGTACATAGTAGTTTAGTTTAGATTAGTTGAGTTTCGCTATTCTTAGTTGAGAGTGTTAAACTGAAATATGTTTGACTTGAAGCTGAATGATTTTTGTTAATAAACTGTTATATTTTGTGGTGGATTTATTCTATGTATGTGCAGAATTAAATGTTTGACCATGATTAGAGCTCGAATCACTCTTTCATTTATTGTTCTAACACACAGCTAGTAGGGCATGGGTTGATAAACAGTATATAACAGCTAAAATAATATCCTATTAAATAAAATCTTTTACAGACCCTACCAGGGAGGTCAATAAA
>JAGKQL010000006.1:282815-300424 GCA_018398635.1 Cyprinodon brontotheroides | reverse complement strand
ATCTTAAAGTATCAGAAATATAAACTCCCAGCTGGCTGGGAATTGAAAAGAACATAAAATCACAAAAACCCTAAAAGAACAGTCTCTCCCTTGGAAATCCAAAGTTGTTTATCTTTTACTGAGTGAGTCTCTGCATATCCCTAGGTTTCGGTTTCCTCTGAGTATTGTTACACTTTCTATCAAAGCGATCATACACTGATGTTACTGCCGGACCAAGCCTCTCTGTAAGACTTACTATGTAGGACCCACAAGTATATTTATATGAATACATCACTAGGGAGTTTTAGTAGGTATATGGCATATATATATGATTGATATATAAAAACCTATATAGATATATATATATATATATATATATATATATATCCTCATTCCTGCACCTGTTGCTGATCAGTGCATTTTGAATAACATGCGGAGCCTTTTCTAATAAAGTTTATAAACTGTCTATAAATGTGTCTTGTTGAATTCATATCAAAATCTTTACAAAATGGGGGGTAAATAAAATGTTGCTTAGTAAGTTATAGTTTTTTGTTTTTTTTCAATGAGTTGTGCCTTATATAGATGCTATATATAACATAGGACCTTTTGTAGTCATCTGTCTTATAGGCAACATCTTATGAAGCATTTGGGTAAAGACACCATGGTTTTGTAAAACAATCTTCTGAACTGGATACTTACTGGTGTCCATAATGTTATTTATTTAAAGAAGAATTCTTCTCTGTGAAATAAACTCCAGAGGTTCTAGAGGAGTTCATAGAACAGGGTTTTTTTTAGATTTTTTTCTAATGCTGTAACTCTAGTAGATTATGGCAGAAGAGATTACCCTCTCAACGAGCAGACTAATAGGAGATGTGTAGCACCTTGGTGCAAACACTGTTATAAAGTTGCTCAATACAACACTTTGTAGATATGTTTTATTGTCACAGGGACTATGTTTTTGGATAAAATCATTGGGTAAAAATACATAAGGATTTCCATTCACTAAACATCATTGTTATAAGTTGGAAAGTGTATGCACATTGTTTCAAGTGACAACGTTGGAAAAGGGGGGTTACATGTTTCCACTGTGGTTGTAGTGCAGTGAAAGTTTGAAATAAAAATCGGCCAATCAGTTTGCCAGAAATGGTTTACTCCCACTTTGCAGTTATATTAGAGGGCAGTGATCTTTGTTTCTTAGAGGGATGTTGCTACTATTGTAGGTCAATACAAAAATGTTTTTTGATTTGTTTTTTCTACTACTCTTCCTGAAATTGGGATGTAAGTATATATCTGTATTTATATATAAAGGTATATAATATATATAATCCTAAATGATCAGATTTTCAATTTAGCCTAAAATCCTTATATAGTTATCTAAACTAATTATATTTTTGGTGGGGTCTTTTTCTAGTTTGCTCAGAAGAATTTAAGTTTGAGGTAAAAACCGTAACTGCTGGACAAAATGTCACCCTGACATGCCCTCGCCAGACCTCTGCTCACTACAAAGAAAATTTATACTGGATCCGCCTCGTTTCTGGAAACCTGCCTCAATTTCTTGGAGTATTATTTAACTTTATGGATGTTTCCAAAATTCCTCGCATTCAGACAAAAGAAAATGGAGAACAATTTCTTCTTCATATAAATGAGGCTCAGCAAAATGACACTGGACTTTACTATTGTATTAAAGTCAGACAACTGGATTTCATATTTATCACCGGAACACTTGTTAAAATTAAAGGTAAAAGTATTAAATGTTTAATAACAGTATATTATTCCTCATAAGTATACATTTTTGCTGTTTGTAAGTGGAAAATCCTATTTGTTTTTTTATTTTGTTTTTCAGGAGAGGAATCAGATGTAAATGTTGTGCTTCAGAAGCAGCCATCTGCAACAGTTCATCCAGAAAACCCAGGGACTTTACAGTGTTCGGTTCTCTCCAAATCAGAGTGGTCAACATGTCCAGCTGATAACAGGGTGTACTGGTTCAGAGCTGGATCAGATGATTCTCATCCTAATTTTCTTTATCTACAAGGAATGAGTCCAGCTGAATGTGAGAGGAGTCCTGGGGTTCCCTCTGCACAGACATGTTTTTACAACTTTTCTGATATCTCTGATGCTGGGACCTTTTACTGTGCTGTGGCTGCATGTGGTCAGATATTATTTGGAAATGGAGCAAAAATGAAGGGTATTCAACATATTTTTGCAAACAACAATTATGATTGAAAGGTTAGTGAACTATAATTTATAAAATAAACTTTTCTGATTTTTTTTATTTTTTTTTTCTCTAGCTGCAAATGTTGAAGATTTTTCCAATATAGTTCTTTCTTCATTAATCTCGGCTTTGGGGATAAGTTTTGCTGTCATATCTTGTCTTATTTACAAAATTAAGAAGAAAACCTGTGGCTGTTGCAAAGGTAATGCAATATTCTTACTTGTCCAAATCATTTTATTTATTGGTTTGAGACTTTAATATGTCATTTTTTCCCTCTGTAAATAGATCATGTCCCAGGCATTGGTGACAACAAAAGTCAGCAGGTAAGGTTGAAAATATTTTACTTTTCTATTTTATTAAAATTAGCATATAATTTCATTTTATTTTAGAGGGAAGAGGACACTTTGGTTTATTCAGCACCAAAGTTCAACATGAACAAGGCTAAAAAAGCAAGAAGGGGGAATCTAAAACCAGCGCAGGAGGAGATGGTCTACGCAGATGTTAAAACTGTTTGATAGTTTATTTTTTTTATAGTTGTTATATAATTGTATTTCATATTAAAAACTGTAATCATTTTTTTAATTGTTAAATGTGCTGTATGTAGTAATTTTTATATATGGCTTTATGTGGACTAATTTAAGTGCAGAGGTCACTTTTGTGTTGTTTTTATTTATGAAATAAAGTCAGACCTATGTTGTGCAATTTAACCACAAGTTTATGAATATATTAAATACCAAGGAAGAAGTTATTGCTAATTAATAGGTCATTCAAATTAAGGGTAAAACCAATTAATAATTTTTAGTTGAATGAAGATAACTGTAATTTGACTATTCATCAGGGTTCTTAGTGTTGTCAGAAAATTTTGATTTCTCTTTTTTCATATATTAATTTATCCTATTACCTACTATAAAAGTTTTCACTAGGTCTGTTTAACCTGCAAGGCCACACATTTCTCTGCATGAGGGTGTTTGTAGACCAGACATAGCTTCTTTCCAAAACAAGCCAGATTCTTTCTCAAGGTTTATTCATAACTTGTTACTGTTAAACACAGTGTCTGTAATTTGTTTTGACTCTGACTACTTTCCATTGTTGTAAGTAAGGGGGAAAAAATGTTGCTCAGGCAGAGCGGGGCAGAATCCTGTGCCGTAAGGGCTGTAGGATAAACTGTTCACTCTTTGCAAAGATGTAATAAATAAAGTGCTGACTGAGTGAAATCCATGGATCTCCATTTATTTAAATAGGGTGAATGGTTGAATACTTTCCCACCACTACTTTTACAAAAAAGGTTGGATGGCTGGATTAGCTGTTAAAATCCAATAGCCTCCATTTATTTACTAATTTGGACTATGACTATCAGCAGAGTTATGAATTACCAACCAATGAAATGGTCTCTGTTCATCACATGTTACTCAAATGAGGGTGGATCTGATCTGAGTGATAAATAGTTCAGTGAACAAAAATAATACAAACAGATAACAGAGTCAGAGATAAGGAGATAGGGGAAAAATAAGGAAGGACTAAGATCAGTGACAAGGTCAGAAACGAGCAGCGAGCCAGTTGATGCTGGATTATTCGTAGCTGGTTGGCTTGAGATAATCTGGCACAGAGGACAGATCTGATGGGGTTTTTAAAGTGCTGGAAGCAGGTGACTCCAGTCAGAGCTGATTGCAGATGAGTGGAGCAGAGCAGGTGCGTGGACTCAGTGATCAGGCCAGAATCAGTGCAGAAACCATTACAGCAGGAGTTTGCTGCACTCGAGGACCCTACATTGCAGTGCCTGACTATGGCACTGTAAAAACTCCCTGCATAATTATAATAAAAGCAATTTATATGCATGAAACAAATGGAGCAGTATGGCAATTGCCATGCCACTACACTTGTGAGAAAGTAAAATCTGTTGGGCTCCTTTTGGCATCAAGACAATTATTCTTATTGCCACAATGCCAGACAGGACACTGTAAAAACAAAAAAAAAAAGAATGTGTTGCAGGACCCAAACTTCACAAGAGAGACTGTATCATTCGAGACAGTGAGAACAGCTACAGTTGTATCCGAGAGGTCTGGCAGGTCAATGTCTTCTGCCTAAAGAACATGACAGTAATTAGTTAATGAGTAGAGCAGTCAATGAAAAACACTACATGTGTATTTAATATGAAATACCAGTGAATGAAAAGTTCAGGTAAAATTCCCAAATATGACATTCTTGGAGAATTACTGTAGTACAGTATGATTTAATAGCTTTTCTGGTGGCTAGGAAGAGGGTTGTGGTTGTTGTCTTTTGGCAGTAACAGAGGGTTAAATAGAAAAAAAATATATTTATAAAGAACACAAACTAAGAAAAAGAAAGAGTAAAAGAGTACACACAGTTGAATCATAAACTTACATTCCAGGTCTTAAAAAATCCAGCAGCATCTTCACGCAGGAAGATGGGAAGTGCCTGCAGAGCAATTGTGCGTCTGCTGTTAACATCGACGTCTTCCTAGAAGACAGAGGGATTGTGGGTAATGGGAAGACAGAATTGCAGAATAAGCAGAATATTAATCATATGCATATATTAAATGATACTATAGTACAAATTGTCATGAGGTAGGAAATGTTACATACAAGGAGATCATAGGTCCTGAAGATGTTTCTTAGCAATTCAGAAGTTTTGCCAGTGCGGGCCGCTTTCTCACGGTACATCGTCATTAGCCGTGGCATGTACTTATCAAATGCAGAATAAAATGTACTCTTTAAATTTATACTTGTTATGCGATGGAATTCTGCACAAATCTGAAAATGCAAAAAGAAAATTAGTCACAATGACATTAAGTTATATATTGCTGCAGCATGGCATCACTACCCATAGGTCAAATTATGCTAAAATCGTTGCACTTCCTCACAACTGGGTGTGTGTGTTAGACCACTTCCTGAGGGGTGGCTACACTGCTAAATATTATTGGCTGTAGAGCATGTCCGATTCTGATGACGGAAACTGCTACAGGTATCTTTAGTGAGGATAAGTCTGTTCTTTAAAGCAACATTAAAGCACTTTTATTTGTTTATCCAGCACCTACTTTGCAAATAACAATGTCCACAGATAGGGTAGAGTATGTTGCATGATTTTATGAAAGTATGATGTATTGCGACATCGAAGCAAATAATCAAATTAGTAGTTTCTTACGTCTCATTCCATCGAACTACAGATCTGCTACCCGATCTGGTAAATTTACATAGTGCGGTTATAGCCGATAGAGGCCCGCGAAGCGAATGCAGAAGTGCCGTTCACCCTGTTGAGTTGATGAACCACTGAAATTGTTTTGGAAACATTATTTTAAGTTAGAAAAAACTTTAGTGTTGCTTTAACAACAGAAACATTATGCAAATGATGAAACATGTTTCACTTTCAATCCATTATGGCAAAAATAGGGGGTCAACAATCCCAACAATGTCCCGTTTTTTAAGGGTTGTATCAGCGATTGTGGATGACGTCACTTCTGTTGGGTGTTTGAAGCGAGATCGCAAACAAACCAAGCTAGCTTGTCCCTCCCTTACGTGTGTCGTGCATCATGGAAAAAAAACGCTGCCCTCCTTCAGTTCAGACTTTGCGTGCAGCCATGCATATGAGCGCTAAACCACAAAACACCCACTCCCTGTCGGTGATTGGTTGGAACACTATTTATTTTGGTTTTGAGCTGTTGGTAGCACCAATTGTTTTTGTGTACAGATCTGGGAGCCTAGGCTGACTATAGAGAAGTTTTTTTTTGATGGCCTGCTTATAGGGCAGCTAGCGGATCGTGAGGAAGATTAGATCAATGTGATTATTTTTGGGCCTGTAATCGCTGATACAACCTTTAAGATTGGATACTCAGTTAAAAGGATAGTGCATGGGTGAAAAGCCAAATCTTACCTATTGGGGCACTAAAGCCCTTCAGTGGCAAAAAGGCAATTTGGTGAAATTAATCATATGACTGACCCATCAGTGGGGTCAGTCATATGATTGGTGAAAATGTGATAGCTAAGGTAGCCCCCCATTAGAGTGCAACTTACGGTTGTCTAACTATACGGTCATATGAATTACCACAGACTTCAAGTGCAGTGAAGAGATGAATAATAAGAAAAAAATATTATATACAGTGGGGCAAAAAAAGTATTTAGTCAGCCACCAATAGGTGCAAGTTCTCCCACCTAAAGCATGATGTTTCCACCCCCATGCTTCACTGTAGGTATGGTGTTCTTTGGATGCAACTCAGCATTCTCTCTCCTTCAAACTTCTGACGAGAGTAGAGTTTTTACCAAAAGTTTACTATTTTGGTTTCATCTGACCATATGATATTCTTCCAGTCATCGTCTGGATCATCCAAATACTCTCTAGCAAACTTGAGAACGGACCTTGACATGTACTGGCTTAACCAGGGGGACACGTCTGGCACTACAGGATTTGAGTCCCTGGCGACGTAGTGTGTTACTGATGGTAGCCTTTCTTACTTCGGTCCCAGCTCTCTGCAGGTCATTCACTAGGTCCCCACGTGTGGTTCTGGGTTTTTACTCACATTCTTGTGATCATTTTGACCCACGGGGTGAGATCTTCGCGTGGAGCCACAGATCGAGGAAAGATTATCAGTGGTCTTGTATGTTTTTCCATTTTCTAATAATTGATCCCACAGTTGATTTCTTCACACCAAGCTGTTTACCTATTGCAGATTCAGACTTCCCAGCCTGGTGCAGATCTATAATTTTGTTTCGGGTGTCCTTTGACAGCTCTCTAGTTTTAGCCATGGTGGAGTTTAAGTGAGACTGTTTGAGGTTGTGGACAGGTGTCTTTTATACTGATAACGGGTTCAAACAGGTGCCATTAATGAAGGTAACGAGTGGAGGACAGAGGAGCCTCTTACAGAAGAAAGTACTGGTCTTTGAGAGCCAGGAGTCTTGCTTGTTTGTAACTGACCAAATACTTATTTTCCACCATATTTTGCAAATAAATTCTTTAAAAATCAGACAATGTGATTTTCTGGATTTTTTTTCTCATTTTGTCTCTCATAGTTGAGGTATATCTATGATGAAAATAACCGGCCTCTCTCATCTTTTAAAGTGGGAGAACTTGCACTATTGGTGGCTGACTAAATACTTTTTTGCCCCACTGTACATAAAAACACAGTGAGTGCATTCCCAGCTTTGCTCCTAGGCCCCCAATTAAGCAAACCAGATATAATATGTAAATAACTTCAAATTACTTGTAACTCCATTCAAAGAGCAGGCCAATTTTCCAGGACTTCACTCACAGGTTGTGACGGGTTGTCCACAATAATGTGCTTTCTGCGCAGTGCAAACGTAGTGTTCATCAGTGTGGTGTTCCAGACACCGAAATTAATGAACCACCGGGTTTGATGTGTTAAGACACTTTTGGTTTAAGTAGGCTCCTGTGTGTGTTGGAGGCTGTTTGTTATTGTGAATCTAAAGTTAAGGTAAATATAACAGTTTGCCAGTGGGGGCGCTCTGACAGTGCACTAGAGAGTGGTGAGCTGTGCCTTAGAAGAAGAAGAAAGTTTCCTGTTGATAATAAATGTTGCTATGTGCTAACTTCCATTTATCTACTTGAATATTTCTTTTCATTTTGACCCGGTGTATCATACACAACAATCAGCCTATCAATTAAAACTGGATCTGTCTCGGCCCTTGACATTTCTTCAAGAAGCTGCAGTCTGAACTGTTCAGAACTAGTGGCATTTTCTCCTTTGGGGAAGTTTGGCAAGTAATTTAGCTCAGCTCTGCAAGCTTTTTCTTTGTTTGCATGGGATGCTGCTCCATTAGGGTTAGACTGGCTTCTTTTGCCTGAGTTAACTGCTACCTCTAGACACCCAGCTCTACTCAACTTGTGACGGTAGTTACCCATTTTAAAAGATAAGCTGGTCTGCCAAGCCAACCGACCACAATCACTCCCACGCTGTTTTAGGCAAGGGTGCTTGCTCACTAATGCCTCTGCAGCTTTTGCCAATACGTCTTGACCGGCTTAGGCATTGAAACTAAAAATGACCTCAGCCATTTTTTCTAAAACATTATGTTTCTGCCCTTTTGTGAGTTTTATGTGTGTTTGTGTGGCATAATATGCAGTGTTACCTGCCTCCAGTATGTGTTCCACATCATAAGAAAATGTTGGAACTGGGAACTCATTGGGCCGTCTCTGAGTGCGTTCCTAGGTCTGGGTAGTGACTTCTGTGGGAGGGGAGTCATTTGAATTGTCTGGTCTGCATTATCCTGACCAACTTCCTTCTGAGGGCAACTCTGACATCTCTGTCAAGACGCAGAGTTCTCCATCAAAGTCAGGGTCTTCATATTGAAGAGTAAAATGGCCTTCTAAGTGAAACCTCTCTTGCAAAAATGACATCAGTTCATCTAATGTGGATGGTCTGGTTGGTAAGATGACCTTGTGAGCTGTGTCTGCATTAATATAGACCCTTAGCAACAAACCAGGGGGTTGTGCCATCTAAAAAAATAAAATAAAAATAAAAAGTAAAATTAATTTGTAATTCTCAATTACCAAAACATGAGTATTATGTTATGTGCAAAATGCAGTACCTTTGCTCTTGCTTAGGTGTGCTTAGGCGTGTCTGTCAACGAGAGATAAATCTCCTCGGTGTCAAGAACACTCTTCCTGAAATATTGTATGCAGAAAGAGTATGTGAGTCATTGAAATCATTGACAGTGTGCACAGAGATGTTACCTGGCCATAACTCATATGCCCTTAAGTGTTCAACATAATCTGACTTCTGCTGCCTGCAAATTAAGACAACATCACTGTGGATCAAAATAATTGTGTCAATCTTACAAAACTGAGGCAGTCCTGCTTCAAAACCAACTGAAACATATGACCCAGTGCAGAAAGCAGTACCATCAATTATGATCTGTTCTGTGCTGTCAACTGTAGGCCTGTCAGTCCTTTCAGTTACAAACTGCTTGGCAACTTCAGGTAATTGAGAAACCAACAGAGTGGAAAAGAGTGAAGTGTGTTGATATGGTTTGAAAAAGGATGGAGAACTGAGGTGGTAGGCCATCATGTACTGATGTCTCCTAGCGAGTGTCAAGAGAACATTTTTAAAGTTTTGAGTATCATGAACAACCCGCTTAAAAAGCGATGTTTTCCCTCAAATCTCATTGTCCACAGGTTGACAAGTGGTCCGAAACGTCTGATGAGTTCAGGATAGTGTTCAATGTACAGTAATGGTGCTTGGGCTTGAGAGTAAACTGTGGTAAGACCTCACTGAGAACCTGTCTGTGATCAGTGATTTTGCTCTGTAAGTAGCAAATAGTTTCTTCTGTGAATATAGGGGACAGGGACAATTCCACAATGTCTTTCAAATCCATTAACACCTCCCAGGCATAATCACCCTCTGGTACTAGACTTCCAATAAGGAAGGGCAGAAGGCGAATCAAAGCAGCATTTTCATGTGCATAGCCACCGATAGTCTTTTTTGCCATGAAAGTCTTTGGTATCGGTTTTGGTTTGTCAAACTTGTCAGTGCCTTTGTACGGGAATGTGCATATTTTTGTGTTTAAAAAGTCAAGTGTAAAATACTTGAGGCGAATCATCTCCTGCAAGCATAATGCCAACTCCACTGGCACAATGCCCTCAAGGAGGTCATGAAGAATGTCTGGTGGGAAACCTGTGATGGGGTGAAAATGTCTAAGGCTTTGTCAAAAGACACAATCTGCCTTCACCCCACACTCAGGTGTGCCATCACCACACAACACATTTTGGACATTCAAGTCATGGCTAGTCATGGTTCTCATATTGAAAGTCCCATCTGCCACCTCATGACTCTGAATCAGACTTGTTGTGGCCACACACCACCTACATACATGCCCCGCTTTGAAGGACTTAAAATAAAAGCTCCCCGCGAGGTACTGTGTACGAAGCCAGGTTATCAGCAGCAACAACAGAGGAACGGAGAGTGCGCCGCTTTAAGCCACACATTTTCCCAAGGAAACCTCTAATAGAACACTCTTCTAATATCAGAATGTAATAACTAATCCCTTGACCCAAAATACTCGATCGCAAAGCCCGCACTCTCGACATTAAGATACTTTTTGCACAGGACACACGCAAGCTTCATCACGCAGCGGGAAAGATAGAATGTTTACGGTTAGTAGATGCGACGAAACCGGTATAAACTGCATGAAGTTTATGGTTGCTTCCTAGAATTTTCCTCGCAGGTACTAAAGTGGGTTAGCGATATAGCTTGCATTTCCAAAAATACAGTAGTTAAAGGTGGTAGCCGCGCGGGTGGCGCGGCTGTCTACTATCACACTGACTATCGTCAAGGTCGAAATCAGAAATGAGAAGGGCCCTCATCAACTGGCTCTGCGCCATGTTGGGCCCACGGGGCATATAAATGTCCTGCCGCGCGCGGGCCGCGTCATCAGGCATTGGCCTTTGCAATGTCTCGTACCAATGTGCTCTACCATTGTGCATTCGAAGGAGAAGAGCCCGGTGGTCTGTAACCAACCTATGAACTTATCAAGCCAGGTACACAGGTACGGTTTATAAAATGGCCTCCATATCAGACTGAAAATATTGTTATATACGAAAAAGGTTAAACTTTACTAGATTACACTTAGGCAACGATATGGCTTTGCAGGGTCAAACTCTTTTTGCATCACGCGACCTTCTCTGCAGCACTCCCTTGCTCTTTTGTCTTTCTATGGCAAATCGTGAAGAGGGCTGGGTTGCCGATTACGTCCCGATACGGGCTGGAGTCGTATGGAGAATGCCGGGGAATTTCATGCATACGTACGGCAGTGGCCTGACTCGCGAAAACGCTGACTGTGATGTGGCTTTGGAAATGGTAGCGAAAACGAGCATGAGCCACCGTGTCTGGGAATCACCCACAATCTGCATAGCCGGCCCATTTTGAAAATGCCACGTAAACTAGAGTCTAAAGTGTCATCCCGCCCATTTGAGCTAAAGGCAAATCGCTCAACCCTAGCGCGTATATCATTTCCGCGCCGTGGAGGAGATACAAAGGAATACGGTCCAGACTACCTTCCCGGCAGGCTGCATTGTGACGCTATTAAAGCCAAAAAGGTAATGCATATCGCTTAACGTGAAATAAAGGGGTACTTGCCCGCACGAACTGAAACCGTATTAGCAGGCAAAATGCAGGATGCACAAAGGAAGTAATATGATGCTTCAGTATTTCGCGTCGGAATACTAAAGCGGGTAGGGCCTACGTCGAGTCGGGACCGTTCGACGCCGGAAGTGCTGGCGGGCTAAGGCCCGTAGGCAGTTGGATACCGGCTTGGCACCCTATCAAAGGCTCAAATTGTTGAAACATTTGCTTCGGCGTCTGGCTGCCACCACTAGCTTTGCATTAGCCGAAAATAATGAAATGCTGCCCGGCTTTGAATGAGTTAAAGAGATATCGAACAGTAGATTTGCTGAGAACTATCTGGTTTATCTGTCGCCGTTTTCCGCTGAAATTTGAGGTGCGAAAGGCTAGCTAGCTCACAAAAGCTTCTTCTTCTTCTTGCGATGTGTTTTGCTGGCGGGTTGAAAATGGCGAAACCAGCGGATAGGAATCCGTTTCCCGCCATCTACTGGAATGGAGTGTGAGGACGGGGCCGAAACTCAGGGATTAAATTCTCCTGTATACGCCAGTGGTGGCCACGATATCGAGTACTGGCCGCGCCGAAATACTATCGGGCAGAAAAGCTGTAGCGGCAAATTTGAGAGTGATATAATTAAACTTGCTTTTACTCCAAATTTTTGGACAGATTTGCTGTCTATATATATAGTATTTATTTTGATGTAAATGCTGGGTTTTTTTGGTTTTTGCTCATTTGTTCCTGTGTTTCTGGAATGGCAAGGTACCTTGCGTTTGGTATCGTTGGAGCCAGGCCTCGGGGTGAAATGGGTTGTTTCATACCTGTACAGCGTTTCCGGCAGGACGACACCCATGGAACGCAAAGGTGCTGGCGCGGTTGTTAGGAAACCAGCATCCTTTATGTGCTTTCTCCCGTTTCTTTTGCCATTTATGATTTATTTTCTGTTTTAACATTTTAACTTTAGATTCCCTTTAAAATTAATCAAGCCAAATCCACTGACAGGTACTTAACAGCTTCAACATCTAGTGTTAATTTCAAGCTTTGAAATTCCCTTTAATTCCATAATGTGCCGATGTCCATCCAAAATTTAAATTGCTTCCCGCACCATCGTTTATTGTTTCGCGGTATTAACGTTGAATTTCCCATGTAAAGAATGTCACGACTGCGCTCTGAGTAATTATATTGCAAACTGAGTAAAGATGAACTGGGAATCTGAACGCCGCGGTCATGACTGGAATTTGGCAGCTAATAATATTACGATGTTTTAATACATAGGCTGAGTCCATTAAAAGCAATTTCGCTTACCGTTTTTTTGATATTGATTCACGTGCGATGAGGCTACGCTTTCCATTTGCAGTTTGTTATATTTTGCAGGCGTCTGTAAGGTACTGCATAGCATAAAGGTAGCCGGTAAATATGATCGCCATGCTACATCACTCGCCAGGGGCATGGGGTTAAGCGTAAACGAGGTAAAATCCTACCCCTAGCATCTGTAATTATCCATGGTTGTATAACTGATAATGGAACTGTTTGGCTTATACTAATCTGATCTATTTTTGAATTTTGTTATTTTTTTCTTGCACAGTCAACCAAAACTTCTAATATTTTTTTCTTCTTTTCCCCACAGGGTTTTATTACTTTGCAGGTTGGGTGATCCTTTCTATGACCTTTTAAATTAGCCCAATAATTTAATGTTTAATGCTCTCTTCAATACTTCCCGGTGACGCATTTCTCCCCATTACTACTAACAATGCTGCTGTTGGGTAGTTTTCATTGCTCCTGTACATAATCTCAAACTTGATATTGATTCGATCCAGTTTTTTTTGTAGATTTGTCTCTGCTGCTGAATTATACACCCAATACTTCCATGAAGTCTATCACCAATCTAATTAATCCTGTATATATATTCTTTAGTGCTACTCTATCTGCTCCCCACTCCCTACCAATTAAGCATCTCATAATATTTATTACTTTCTTGTGTTTACAATCTAAACTTTTGAATGTATATTCAAAGCGGTATTTCGCCCTATCAATAAACCAAAATTTCAAAAAGGTAGCGATTCTTTTCCTATTCTGGTCTTATAAAATTTTTGGCCTTAGTAAATTTCAATTCTCTTTGCTTGACAAAGAACATTGTTTTAGTCTTTGCATCACTGAAATTAAATCCCCATTTTTGAAAGCGGTAGGTTTGTTTTCCAGCTTTAACAAATTGCTTGTTGCATCAAGCATTGGCCAAAGTTTTAGATTACATATATAACACATTTGCTCATCATCAGAAGCGAAAGAAGAAGAAGCCATTTCATTGCATACCTTGTTTTAAAACACATCATCTATCATGTAATGCGAAAATAATAAAGGACTGTCTCACCCTGCCCTGTAAAGGTACCGTTTTTCACGGCAGTATATTTTCTCGAGGCTGATATTTGCCTGTTTTGACTTCAATTTGTCTTTCAGTTAAGATAATCTTTGATCCACCAATGCGTCCTACCTGTAATACCCACCATCAGCATCAGGTTTTATCAATCAGCTCTTCTTTACGCATATCGCCGCCGCGGCGCACCATCAATATCAAAAAACACTGCTGCAATAGCACCCCTAAGCTTTTACTAATTTGAGACTTTTCTGATTTCAGAATTTAAAACTCTAAACTGCATCAAAACAGTAGCGCCTCCTCCTAACACCACGATATTACAAATGAAAAAATATCCATTAGATTCTATATAATAATTTTCATTATTTCATTAAATAAATTTTTCCTCCGTGGCTTTTTGCAAATAATAGAGAAGTTAACGCAATTGGAGATACTACTCGTTTTCGGGTTTTGTATCATCTTTCCCTGGTTTACGTATTGGTAGGGTATTCACAGCCTCTTTCCAACTTTCTTCATAATGAAGGCACTTTTCAGAGTTTTCCAAGCTTTGTTATAAAATTCCAATAAAATTAAGCGCTTTGAAGATCTGTTTTCCTTCGTCACCTTAACATTAAATAATCAAATTTGATCTTTCCTAGATATTTAATTTCAGTGCAACTATCACGAAGTGCTGCGTTTTATTTAAATTTTTTTAGCGAAGAACATTCGGCAAATCATTTACATTTATCCTATCTTCCTCTAAATATCGCAATGCATTTTTCACCAGTGAGCCCTTCATTTCATATGCACGCCTTTTAATTCTGCGGGGAGCTGGTGGTATTAAATGCAGAGCTGACACAACCTATCAGAATCTTTACTTATCAGTACTTTTCCGCAGCAATTTCCCATCACTTAAACTGTACTTACTTTTGCTTGCATCGCTCCAAGGACGCGGATAAACCCAATTTCTCTTTAATGCCGTTGGTGCTACTTATCGGTAATATACTATTAATCTCTGAACTTTCCTCTTCCAGAAATCGAGGTACAAGGTTGCATTGTTACATGATTATTGTACACCAAGAGCCTACGACATCTTTTATAATTTCGCAAAATTCATAGCACCACTAAGTTCCAAGCACTTGCTGCATTTTTAAAGCTTTATTCACGATTTTCCGGGTACTGCGCGTGCGCATTCCAGCGCTGTCCGCAAGGAACAACGCCTATAAGGATCACGCACATAACAGCATGGTTGCATTTGGCAGAAACACCGGCAGCCAAACATATAGAAGTTTAAATGATCCGTTTCCGCCATTCCAGATGGGGTACCGGTTCATAGCAAAAGCGCCGGTCCACCAAGCGCCACGATTTGGCAGGGGCGTAGGGTGCGGTTTGCAGACGAGGTAGGACACTTACCCAATAGTCACGGAGATGTCATTGGTGCTGTAATAAGTGCCCTTTTTAGCTCGATGTGAGCATCAGTATCGCGATAAGACAAATTCATTGTTAAAAGTTCGAAAGCTATAATTTTGCTACATTAATACAAAAATCTTATAAGCACTACACTCATAAGCAAAAGATGCTGTTTATCAATGTTTGAAGATATCCCCGGCCTCTGATGAATGTGGAATTAGGGAACTGGCGCGCCACTTTGTAAATAGTTTCATTTGCATGACTAATAGAAGGTAGCGTAAATACATGTATTTTCTTTTGAAGATATAATTATTGTGCAGGGTTAAACCCCACTCTTATATTTTACATACTATGCTCTCTCTCTGTATACCAAGCAAAATAATACATTCATTAAAATATATAACTTCACATATAAAAGATTGAACATCTGCAGCATCTGGGCTGTAGTTACTCGCACCAGTAGCCCATTTTCGCGCGCTTTATCTAGGGCTGAAAAAATGCGGTCGTATTAATTGATTATTTCAATAATCATCAACTAATTTAGTAATAGTGATTAATCATTAACTAGGAGAATGGAGACTATAAAACATAATACACTCTGAAATGTAAAATGTCCCTTTCCCCTACAGGGAGCAATCCACTTAGATCAGATAATGCGTATACCAAAGATTAAGGCAGAGTACGTGGCAACAACATATATATATATAATATAATAAATAGCATATATATATATATATATGTGGCATAAAATAAATATTTATATTCTTCCCTTTATTTTATTTTCTTTCAAAGTATCATTTATAAATAGTCAGTAAGAAAAATAGATATTATTGTACAAACAATTATATATTTTTAAAAAACAAAGCAGATATTTAAAAACACTGAGCCTTCATATATATCTATAAAAGAAATAATTTATATATCATATATATATTCATTGCCTACAATATCTTGCGTTAAGAGTTTAGAAAACCTGTTAACAAAAAGGAAACGCTTTTCTTTAGATTAGCTATAGATAAAATCAAAATATTTGATAGCTTACCACGGCCTGACTGTGCATTTTGTATGTATCCAGAACTCACCGAAAACGACTCCAGAATATTTCACTTTATTAAAAGAACATAAAGGTTTTTGCTTTTTTAGTGTACATGATGTTGAACACAATTTTTTTTTTTTTAATTGAGACTAGATTTTGTAACCCTAATAATATTAATATGGCTGGCCGACGCGCGGCATTCTGAAATTGGCGGAATAGAATTTTCAATGTTGCGGCAGCAAAGGACAGGCGGGACTGAAAGCAGCCAATCAAGGCTCTAAAACCGAGGCAATACGGCCAGTCAAGGTTAAACGGCTTCTTAACCCTGATTCACGCCGCTTTCGTCAGAAGGAACGAGAGGAGACCAGGGCAGGAAGGGCTGCGAGGAAGGCACTCCTAATACTGCAGCAACTGCTGCTGTAAATTATAAACATGTTTCCTCACATCCAATTCATTGAGTTAGGGACAAGGAATTGGGATCAGTTCAAAATTTTGAGTGGGACATGTCCTAGCATGGATACCATCACGCAAACCAGCCAAATTAGGGTGAAAACTTTCACGAAACTTTTCACTGTTTAAACCCCCATAATCCCGTACTTTTCAATATCAGGTTCCGACTCCTATTACTTTTATAGGATAATGATGAAAACACAATACATTACTTATTTGGTATTTTAGCGAACTTACACCTGCCAACGAATTTGAAATTATTGTTAAATCTATTGCCGATTCTCTACCTGTTTTTATATCAACCCTTGTAGCACAACCCTTGACATTTGTAGCACCTGAGTGGTGGAGGAATGTAAGGCCTAACTGGAAAGCTAATGAATCCGATCTTGAAATAACTTTCTGGAAGTATATTTTCTTGAAATTCTATCGTGGACTTCGCTGCTGCAAATTTATGGAACAACAATCTCTTTATCTGAGATTACATACATCCTGGATGCCCTTTTAAGGAACACAAATCTTTGTTTTGCAGAGATTTCCTGTTATCACTCCCTCACTACTTTCTTTCTCCAATGATAGCACTTTCTTTCCAGATTTTTCTGCAAATCAACTATGTTCAGCGAAACCTGTTTTGTTCTTCTGTTTGCATGGAAATCATTACACTACCGTCTCTGGCTGTTTTACGCGTGGAAATGTCTCCAATCTTTTTGCCAAGCTATCTGGATAATGCTGTCGGCCCAATCTGAATGTTTCTTCCTCTTCTTTAAATTTAAGAATTGTACATTCCTCTCTAACAGTCTTTTTTCTAACTACAGGAGTTCCTTCATCGAACTGTTTTTCTTCCAACTTTCTTTTACTCATTTGTGTCCCGAACAAACTTTAATTTTTCGCCCGGTTTCTACCTCTCCCTCTTCCACTAACAACATGAGACCAACCACTCAAATCCATATCATCTACCTGAGTCGCCATTCCAGTCCAGTCACAAACCAGTTTATGCCCAAACCGCTTTTCTTTCAAATTTTCCGCCCTTTCCACCATGAGACGTTCTCGAGCCTGGCTCACAGCTGAGACAATGAACTTTAGTTAACTCACAAA
>JAGKQL010000006.1:250968-277815 GCA_018398635.1 Cyprinodon brontotheroides | reverse complement strand
TTCAATTCCCAGCCAGCTGGGAGTTTATATTTCTGATACTTTAAGATCTATATTGCCCTCCCCAGTAGGGTTGGTAAAATATCTTATTTAATGGGCCATTATTTCGGCTAGTGTTATATACTTTTCATGAACACATGCCCTACTAGCTGTGTGTTAGAACAATAAACGAAAGAGTGACTGAAGCTCTAATCATACACAAACAGTTAATTTGCACAATACAGTGTAACCTAAAATCAACAATTAAAAACATATAAGAGTTTTATTAAACAAAAATCATGCAGCTCCAAGTCATACATTTCAAGTTTAACACTATCAAGTAGGAATAAAGAAACCTCAACTAAAACTAAACTACCCCTGCACAAGAAAAGAGGAAGGAAACATCAAAGGTTAAAACCATATTGTGAAGTAAAGATGGATCTTGTGTTTGAAACCAAAGTTTATCTGGAAGAATTTGGGATATGATCAAATTAGCTGAACTAATTTAAAAGAAATTGAATGTTTTCAGACCCAATTCACAATGAAAATCCGTAAATGAGGGTGAATAAAACATTGGTTTTCGGCCAATAATGTTTTATTGAATGATTGGCTTCTTCAAGAAACCAATAGTCAAATTATTGCTTTACCCTCTTTAAAAATAGGCTGAAGTACTTTAAAAGCATATCATTATTCCCCTAAATGACCAATTTTGGTAATGGAAATGTAAAGAGCATATGAGGAACACATGAAGACTAATGAGTTACATATCAGTGTTTAAACTCTTATTGAAATAAAGCCTGTACAAGCTTCAGCACCAGCTCAACACATATTCCTGTAGCATAGCGTAGCATGCAGTCCATTTTGTTAGCATTGTCGTTCTTTACTCTCAACAGCAAAATCACATGTTGTTTGTTCTGCACCCCTAATCATGCCTTGCAGACCTGCAAACCTTTTTTTCCATGTCCATTGGAGGGCTTGAGTTTCATTGAGCTGCAGCTCAGCAGTCAGTGAAGCAACAACCAGGGGTTTCTTTGTCTCAGTCTCACACAGCAGGGGTCATCTTTGTCTCAGTCCTTCTCTCCAGTCTGGCTCTATAAGTTCTGAAACTCAAGAGAAATGTGTTGCAAAAGGTCTATTTTGCAGTAGTTTGGTTTTGGAAAGGTTAGCACAATGACCCATCCTTGATGATTCTGGAGATTTGGGTCCCCTTGGGCCCACATCTCCACTGTGGTGGAGAACCAGCCAAAGCCCCAGCTTCATGGGCAAGGGAGAAGAGGCACAGAGCGCAGGAAGCAAAGAGAGGAAGAGTGAGAGGAAGAAATGCTCTGTTTTTTGTCTGTCCTCGTACGGGGATGGGGGGGATACGGGGGGGTTGTTCATACCTCTGTGGGCTGCCATGTGACTTGCCTGTGGAGGTCTTGGCTGGAATTGGGGGGGCTGCAGAAGTCCCCCAGCTGTTATTCACCAAAGCTGCGTGTTTCCCACTGGTCATCATATCAAGATGAAATATGGACACTGGTTCCCAATGTCCAAAGACCATGATCATAGCATATGGCACAACAAGGTAGAGAAACACAAAAATGTCCGGATCCAAAAAAACTGAGTTGTGCAGAAGGTCTGAGGAGGAGGCTAAAATCTGGAGTCACGGCACAGAGAGAGGGGTCATACACATGGAGGGGTCAAGACCAGGCGTTGGTCAGGAGACATACACATGGTAAATATCCAGAGATCAAAAGGCTTTGTAAGGTTCAGCAAGGTAAAGGCAACTCCAAAGCAGGGTGTTATAAAATAAACAGATAGACCCAAAATTCAGGGTCAGAAGGAACACTAGATATATTTACTAGCTGAGAGCTTTCAATATTCAAGCACGGGCAACAAGTTTGAGCCCCCCCCCCAAAGGTCCAGCTCCCGATGGACCCACAGGTTGGTTGGGGTAGAGGTGATGGAACTCCTTGATGAGATGCTTATCAGTTACAAACTTGGCCAGGATCCACAAGTTCTCCTCTGGCCCATATTCCTCTCAGTTTAGGTAGTGTACCTTAAGACCCTCCCTCTTGGATGAGAGGATACATCAAACAGTGTAGATGGGCTCCCCATCAGGGAGCTGGAAAGACGGAGGCATTCGGGAGGAGGGCCTGAATTGGGACACAATCTTGAGACGAGACACATGAAAGGTAGGTTGGATCTTCATGGTGCAGGGCAATTGTAGCCGAACGGTCACTGGGTTCACAACTACCTCTTTGAAGTAGGAAATAGACCAATGAATTGAGGTGCCAACTTCTGAAATTCCACAGGCTGGGGGACCTTATGGGCTACCTGATAGTGGAGACATGAATGCAATGCGGATTCGCAACTCGTAACTGGACTCCAGACATCCTGTTATTTTTTTTAGCTTTTCCCCGGCCCATTGGCACCTCATGGCTGCAGAATGAGCTTATTGGACCATAACCTCTCTCTCCTGGGTCATAAACTCCAGTGGCTAAAAAACTTAGATAACATAAAATGGTGGGAGAACAGTAATTACCAAGGAAGATAAATCATTGTATGTTCCAACCAGGGCAGATTTTGTGACGGATCAGGATCAGAAATACACAGCATACGAAGCTTGTTCTCAACCTCCTGGTTTGCCTTCTCTGTTTGACTATTTGTTTGAGGGTGGAAACAAGAGGACAAGCTGAAAGTGATTCCCCACATAGAGTAGAATTCCCTCCAAAAATTAGAGATAAATTAAGGACCTCGATCTGACACAGAGCCAGCAGGGAGATCATGGAGACCTCCCTGATCATGATCATGTCCCATCTCCTTGGCAGATGGGAGTTTCCTTAAGTGAATGAGGTGGACCATCTTAGGCCCCGATCCACACGAAGACGCGAACCCTGGCCTAAACGCACAAATTTTTCATCAAACCAGCCTCTCATCCACCACGAAGCCGGCGTTTGGGGGTCTGTAAATGCGATTTTTTTTCATTCAGCCTTCAGAGTGGGAAGATTTGAAAAAGCGCCGTTTTGGCGTTTCCATCTTCGCGCTCTAACCGCATTTTTTTTACGCATGCGTCATAGCGTCGCCTCTAAACACGCATAGCGCGACACATCACAACAACAATTGGCCGTTGCTGCTAATGCTACTCACCCTGCTGTCGGACTTACAACAGAATCTTCTTCTTCTGGAATATCTCCAGGAAGAACAGAGCAATATCCTACGACATAGTTCAGCACCTAAATTTGACTTAACCACGAAAATGGACCCGCAGGGCAACCATGTATAAATATTAGTGCCATGCCCAACATTTCAGCTTCGTCGTCGCTTATTTTTGCTTTGGCACCACAGCCACTTTCAGGCCTTGCATACATTTTGCAGCGTTTTCATGCATTAGTGTGGGCGCTCACATTTATTTTACGTCTCCGTCTTTTCACGGCAAGCGTTTTGGAAAATATCAGCGTTTAAGTGTTCGGATTTTGACTTACGTGTGGACGGGGCCTTAGAGAACCTATCATTTAGGGGTTATCAAGATAGATTAAGATAAATTGCCCAATCATGTCATGTAGGATGTGATTAACTATTAAAGTCATCATCCAGAGATCAAAAGGTTTTTAAGGTCCAGCAAGCACAAGTAAACTGTGAGGCAGAAACGGTAAGAATCAGGTAATTATGTAGAGAAGGAACAATGGATATTTACTAACTGAGAGCGTTCAATAATCTAGGACTCTCAACAATTTTTTATGTCTTTTTATAAAGGCTGGGAGACAGGTGGAAGGAAAGACTGTTAGACCGGTTAGGCTTGAGTGGTGCAAGTGGAAAGAATTGCACCACTCAAAGCAGGAGACATAGAGGAATGTAAACAGCAACTAGTTGACAACTTATAACATCTCTGTATTACATCACTTACCTTAGTATTGACAGTGCCGTAGAAATATTTTTTCAACTCAACTTCTTAAAGAAACAAACAACTGAAAACTAACTTCAGCGCTGTCCACTTGTTTGGACTTGTTTTCTCATGTAAACTGTATGCTGTGCCACAACCATAACCCAAACATTATTATTTTCCTTTCCAGAGGACAGTGAACCATCAGCAGGTCATTACTCAAATGAGAGTTATTGGAAATTGTGGATAGCACCTTCCTATATTCAGGCGTGGAAAAGCTGAGGAGAGCAGATTGTAGATTGTGAATTGTTAAAGATAGGTCATCGTAACTCCATAATTTACGGCACTAAAAATATTTTTTGTCTTTAAAGAAACTGAAGAATGGCAACATCCAGTGTTACATTATTTTATTTTAAGAAGCAGATCAAAAACCTGTGGGTAAAAATGAGGATGATACATTCTCTTCCTTTTTATATAAACTGACTATAAAGTTGTGAAACTGTGCTGTCAACAGTTCCCTTTTTTCGTTGATTCTAAATGTATTTTTATGTAAAAAAATTTTTACAACTGACTCTTATGTGTTTGGTAAAGATATGGTTACTAATGTAAGAAATAAAAGGCAACTTTTTTTTTTTTCTGGTACACAGTTCTCCGACTGTGTACTCCGGACGTCAGGTAGGTGCTAACGATCTCTGTTAAAACACTTTTAAAAACTCTGAAAATGGGAATACGAAAAGCGTGGATTCTTGATTCTACGACGTGGGAGTACACAGAGTGTGATAAAAAGACAACAACTGAATAAAGCAGGCCCCATTTCGTTTTACGGTGGGGGAATATTGACTCATTCCTCTCTGGAAACTCAATGGGATTTACAAAAATGCTAAATAAAACACTACAGGAAGAGCTTTTTCTTTACAGAAACTTTGAAGCGATCATTGAACGGCGAGCGTCGATGTGAGTAGCATATTTTAAAAGAACGTTTAAGGTTGTTTTAAGGACATTATCGGACATGCTCTATGCAAACCATCATCTAAAGCAAGCCATAGGGTGATTCTAAATGAGCCAAAAAGCAGAGACAGGAGCAATTGTCAAACTTTGGTGTCGATCATTTGGATTTCATCCTGGACACTACAGAAAATGGCGCTAAAGAGGGAAAACCAAACTTCTCCTGAAACAACAAATAAAAATAAAAAGACAAATAAAAACAAATGAAGATAAAAAGCATTATACAAGTGGGTAGTAAAACAAAAACCGTTGGACCACTTTTCAACAATAAAAGGCAGTTCTAAACAAATGGATTTTTCTTTTGACTTACAAGAAATCAGGCTTTCAGCACTTTTGAAAGTCTCCTGGAAGTTTTTTTCCAGATAAGCACAAGAACTTCAATGCTGCTTCTCCATGTTTGGTTTTACCTTCTGCCTACTGAACAAAGTAGGCTTAAGCTAGAAGACCTCTGAGTGGTCTGTGAGGTTGTTACATTGACAACAAATGTGTTATGTGTTTTGGTGTTGATGCCTCGGTTATTTATAGAAGGATGTTAAAGTCTGTTCTGTTATAAACATGGAGCAAGTGTAAGAACTTCAGACCTGGGCTGATGTGCTCTAAAACTTAAAATAATAATACAAACTTCTCACAAACATCTCAGTGGTACAATCTGAAACAAAAGCATCCCACCAAAACTGCAATTATGGATCCAACAAACTTCATCGCTTCTCCCTCATTGTTTAAAAGCACCTATGGTAATTAAATAAAGCATATTAACATTTCGCCACAGATCAATTGCATTAGCTTTGCATAAGGATCACAAAAACTCTAGTTTCTGCACGTACCATTTGCGAAAAGTTAAATATAACTTTCAGACAGGTTTTTAACATTAGTTGTAAGTCACTCAGCCAATTATTGCATAAAGTGTACTTTTGCATATAACTGTAAACCTTTATTACAAGAGAAATATTTTCTGTCATACTTTTTTTTTGTTTTACATGTACTATTATGTCATTAAAATGATCAGTTCTGTAAAATTAAATTCATTAATTAAATGCTAAACGTGGTTACATAAGGATTTAAACTATTATGACAACTAATTTTTTGCTTCTATTAATCAAAACATTTTCATATTTAGATTAATTTCCTTTAAAGTCAGAAACAAAGAAGGAATCTTCAAATGTCAAAAAGCAGATGGGAAAAGGCCAGGTTGGATTTTTTCCACCTCTAGGCAGTCAAAAGCACTTTACACAAATCATTGTTTAAATCATGGTTTGCGATTTCTATTTGTAACAATAAATGCATTCAAAAAAAACAACAACAATTATCAAATGTTTTGACATCAGTAGTACACTGTTTCCTCCATCGCTTTAAATTATAATATTCTTGCCTCAAATTATCTTAAAACTTACTTTATTGTAGAACAACCTGCCACAGAAAGCAAGAACTTTAAGATTTCAATGAAGCACTCCATTGAAAGCTGTTGCTGCTTCCTCAGTGCATACCAAGCTGTGCACAGCTGTAAACTCAAGAACTGGAAAGTCTGCTCTGATTTACTACCTCGATAAAGAGGGGAGGAGCGAGGGGCAACATCCAGGGATTTGGTGCATTCTCGGGTCACTGGAGATTCTCTAGACAACGGGAAATTGACCAGTGCTTGGGCTGAGGCTAATGACGTCGTCACGGCAACAATATGAAGCCAGTACCAGAGCCAGCATATTGAGAAATCGACCTTACGTACTCTGTGCTCCCTTGGCGGAATCCAATATTCCAAATTCGTTGGGCTTTTCCTTAGCCTTGAAATGGGCATGCAGATCCAAAGATTCTTTCCCATCTCACCTTTGGAATTCCGCAAGCAACCGCAGCCAGCTTCATTTAATCGCATGCGAAGCCTTTGGTTCAGCTCAAGGTTCTGCTCGTTCAGTGTTTGAGCGCATCAACAGTGGCAGGGTAGCCTAATCATTCACACACAAAATCTCGACATTCTCTGTAATCGTAGTTACCCATCAGATATCCTCCAAAATAGAAAAAATCTTCGAAGTATTATGTATCCAAACACGTATACACGTATTTGGATGTCCTTAACTTATAAAAAACTTTCATAAAACACACCATTCTCCAATCCTTCCAGTAGTCTAGGGTGTACAATCCCATATAGTCAGGACAGAACAGGTCCCATCTACCCCTGCTCCGCTCTAGTTTGAAATTTGATGCAGGTGCATTTGAGTAGAATCAACTGCTCCAGATACATTGTTTAATTCAGGTGATATAAAGAGAGAGGTCAGAAACACAAGAGGGCACTTAAAAGCAAGGACGCATGGCAGGCACAAAACATATGTACAGCAGGGGCAGTAAAACACCTATTGTCTGGCAAACCAGAGAAGAAGAAGAAGAACAAGTCTACTGATGGTGGTTAGGCTAGCGCTTAGCAGATAACCCTTCCTACAATCCACCCCTATTACTTACTAATAATAAAAATATGTTGAAGTTTTTGGAATAACATTGTCAAACTCATTTATATGAACCATCAGGCAAACAATTGCTTTTAAATTTGAAGATCTTTTTTACCATTTGAACTCTTAATGTATGAAAATTATATTTTCATGGATCTCCTCTACACACGCAAGTGTACAGCAGGGAGCGGTAATCACCTGTTGTTTGCAACCAGAGATGAATAAGTGTAAACACAGTGGTTTGGCTAATGTTTAGCAGATCACAAGTGATCTATTTCATAATATAATATTTACAATATGGTGCCATTTTCGGAACATATTGTTACATTGTCAAAGCAAACACAAAGACAAGATTTGGTTGTATGAATGTACTGTTTATTTTTCAACACATAGAGACATTTACATCTACATACATAAACAACACTTTTTCTTTATGGCATAAAATAAAATTTTCAACTGGCATATACCAGTTTTCAACTGGCAAATGCAGTTTACCAGCTGGTATAGCAGTGGTTCCCACCTGCCATAAGCTGGTGAAAATCCACCTATGCGATATGCCACTTTTGGTTGTAGGTGCTGCAGTAATTGTGTGGTCCTCTCAGTCTTTTTTATTTATTCATTCATTTTAAACTGCTTGCTGCTGTTTTGTGTGTGTGTGTTGGTTTTTGTGCTTGTTTTTATGTATAGCACATTAGAAATATTTTTTGTTGTTAAATGAACTATATATATATAGAGTGGATTGGATTGAACATTTAGCAACCAGCAGCCTGTATTAAAATCATGGTCAATATTTATTCAGTCAGATTTTCTTATTCAACTGTAATTACTGCCACAGGTGTGGCTTGTGAAAATGCAGAAATTAATGTTAAACCCTTCTTATGTCAACCTGTGAAGCCAATGAATGAAAATGAAAATGATAAAACTAAAATATAAGATGCCATTACTCAATTTTAGAAAGTCTCTTTGAATCTACTAACATCTGCTAAAGATAGGCTCTGTGTATGCACCGCAAAGCTCTATCTCAAAGTTTCTTTTTCCTGAAAAGAGGTCAGCTAAAAACTTTGTGGCCCCATCACTTGATTCATTTACATTTGGGCCGTGTTATCGCGTGAAGTTAGGTGAACTCAAGTGAACTGCTGTTCTCGCAAGTTAAATCTCCGGACCTGTTGCTGGAGCCGCAGAGCCGCACCGCACCGTAGTCAAAAGGGCGGTGTGAGAGGGGGTGTGCGGGAGTTGCGGTCTCCGTCTGCTCTGCCAAAAACACCTGTCATGGGGCAACCAAAAGAGGACTCAAATGCAAGACTCAACTTAGAAGAGAACAGAGATTATTGCACCAAAAATAAAACAGAGAGTTCAAAAAACAACTGAGCCAGACACAAAATGACAAAAGGAAAAAAAAAGAAACTAATCAGCAGAGTTGCATGGGACACTGTACAATTTGGGAATGAAATTTCTTTCAGATCGTAGCGACTCTTTAAGTCTTTTTGATGTGATTAGGCCTTTAATCCAATTATTTGTTTCTACTGTATGTAAAAATAGCAACTGTCAGTGTTGTGCATAATCATATATTCAATGCCCACCACAGGCTGGCATTATCATAGGGGTGATTTAATCAAATAATATTTGGATTTTTTCTGTGAACAACTGGAACTGTTAGGACAACAAATGAAAGCGTGAATCAAGCTCAAATCCTTTTCAAACAGATAACTCTGCACATATATTGAATAAATTCACCACAACAATGGGGTGCCATTTAGTACAGAAACAATTTTTCCACTCTCACATACACCACTATAACCATATACACACACACACACATACAGTCACCCTTACGCACACTCACAAAAGTATTTTTCCTCTCACACACCACTAAAACCATAGACACACCATAAGAGACACTGTTCCCTTAAACTCACAAAACTAAATATTTCATGCTAATACTAATCTTAATGAGAGATTATAAATGTGTGTCTGTGAACTAACCCTAGTCTAAATAAGAGGTTATACATATGTGGACATGAACTAATACTAGTCTGAATGAGAGATTATACATGTGTATATGTGCATGAACTGATACAGGGATGTCAACTCTCCCCCATTGGGTGTGAGACTCACCCATCTCAGTGTCTTCAAACGCTTACACTTCATATCCCCAATTGTTCATGCTAAAAAATTGACTTTAAAACTCAACTCCATTCCATTTATTTATATATAAAAATACCATGCTGAAAAAAATCCTGCCATGTCTACAACACAACTTTATTGCTAACACACGAGGACATGCCAGGTTCAAACCCAATTTTGCACCAACCCACCTATTCACTGTGCTGGCAGCAGCTAAGTTAAAGAGCATGCTCAAGATATTGAAAAATGACCAGCATTTCTGAGCAGCTATTATAAGTTGTCATTTAAATTTTTATCTCACCTTTATCTTATCTCGAGTACGATAATTCACATTGCAGATTAATGAAGATTTGAATTAATATGAATAGAATTTACAGCAGTTAACTTAAATTATTAATTTGGAGACCTAGTGTAGGATCACATCGAATTGATATCTCAAGGTTTGTTTTTCTATCCAACTGATTTAGTTCCACTTTTATTTCATGTTTTGCGCACAAGTTAAATAATTGCTCAGTCTAGTTGAGGGATCTTGTTGGAATTTAAGACTAATTAAGCAACACAAATATCTAAATTCATAAAGCTTTCAGGTATGCCTCTCAAACCTATGGGAGATCCACAAAATTATAGAAAAAGAACCATTGCAATTTATTTTTCAAAAGATCACCCACCCAACAAAAGAGTACCACATAAGACACAGAGAGGATGTGCAGAACAAATCATTTATCTAGGATTGATAGAGGAGGAACAACAGGAATGTTCTCATTTTATTATTCATTTATCCTTGTTTTGGTCAGATTATCACAGTCACTAACCCGTGTTTCTGTTAGACATGTTAAATCATATTTAAATGTCAATTCATTCTGGCTTAAATATTTATATAAATGTACTCTTTATCAGATGATATTGTCCCAAAATTTAGAAAACGCCTATTTCTTAAATGTCTTAAAATGTGTGTTATTTTTTTGTTAACTTATGCAGGGCAGTTAATTATCCGTCAGCATGAACACCTAAATTCGGCCAATCATATATCAAGGGTCATCTGTCAATCAAACATTTTTGGTCATAGCATCTTGATTCAAATGTCGCAACTAATATATGCAGTGATTGAAAGTAGATTAGACAATTAGAGGTTCCTGTTACAGGTGTATAGTTGGAGAGTGAATTGTTTGCCATTTCTTAATTCAAAGGAACATAAGTATGGACTTGGGTCCTCGCCAAGTGTGTTCTTGAGAAGAACACTGAGAAGTGTTGACTTGTGGAGAACGGGAGCACCCTGAATAAATATGAGTCTATTGGAACAGAAGTGTACTTGTGGCGTCACCACACACTTGGCTAATCTGGAGCTGCTTTTCACCTCCTGTTATTAATAGTCGTAATTAGTTGATAATAACAAACTCTGACTTTTCATTTAGTGGGGAAACAATAATTAACGCAGTCAGATAAACACAAATCAAATGAGCATTATGCCAAATAAATCAAAAATAATACCATCATAGCCAGCGGTCTTTCACACATGACTATGCCGAGAGAGGGCTGCTGCAGACAGTCAAGGATTAGGTCCGATACACTTGGAGCTCCACTGGTTGCCACGGTCAAGCATTAAATCGGTAAATGGGCCATATAGTGACACTTAAAAGTATAATGTTCACGCTTGAAATGATCTTAAAACGTACTTTTATTGAACAACAGCAACAGAAAAGATAACTTTTAACTTAATACTCTGAGCTCTGTGAGCGCTCCATTGAAAGGAGATGGAAAACACACAAAACTCTTGCTCCTTGCATGTTTCTGCTGTCCATAGCGTTCATTGACAGTGTCATTGCTAAATCACCAATTTAGTGCTACTTGGTCCCGATGTCATTTCCCATTGGGAACCTACTAGCACTAAGTTGCCAACTGGTTAGCAATGATGCTTCCGAGAAACCATTACAAATTGTTTATTTCTATTTTAAAGCAATCTCTGCTAGTAGCCATTGTACAATTTTTCAACAAATCAACATGCTAAGCTGGACTAGTCTGAGCAATTGTTGCATACAAGTGTTAACTGTAATGCTTTAGCTTTAGTTTAAGAACTGTAATCATTTTGTTGAGTAAAAAGAATTTTAATATTTTCCCAAATCCTTGGGTGTTTGTAATAGCAAAGTCCATGTTTTCCTTAAAAACGTCATAAGAAGTTAAGAGTGGGAGTTTTAAACAGTTCATACAAGCGTTGGTCATGGGGTAACATTGGTTTGGAGGACCCTTCTTCACTGCCCTAAGAGAGAAACTCAATGGATGGTGCCAGGTAAAAGTCGATTGGTGGTATCTAATTTGCTCCAGTTGCAAATGCAAGGATGTTTTTGGATGATCCCTCTTCATCCGTGGAAAACATTTATTTTTTGTTAAAGTACTATTTTGCCATTTCCTGTTAAAAGTACAAATTATAACTGTACATACACTTATGTTTAATAAAACGATGAGTGTTAAAAAGGGAAATGCTAGAATTATGTGGATTGTTTTTTTAGATAATGTCTATGCCTTTGAAGGGAGTTTTTGAGAATGCTGGCAAGAATTTAGTTTCATACTGTCCTTTGGTGGATTATATCCAAGTTCACTAGATGTGCAATTTTAAATGATACAGAATATTATTTAAGGGGAATCTTCCCTTGAGTACACTAGGCCTGGGTTTTTTTTCTTTATCACCTCTTTCAACTCTGACCCATTGTCATGTCTGCACTTTGGTCATGTTGTTTAAAAGTATTTCTGTTTTCACACCCCACTTCACCTGTTTATTTTCACAGATTGTATCTCACTGCAATGCACTATAATAAGAACTCAGAATGCCCACAAAAAAAGACATATAGTCTTATGTATAGTCTTATGTTCCCAAAAGCCAAAAAAGAAAGGTAACAGAAGCTAAAGACAAAACCAACCATTTGTAAGTTTACACTCATGTATTGACATAAAAATAAGCTATCAGTTTTACAAAGTGATACAGAACAAATGCATGATAAAGTTTTATTATTCCACACCTCAGGCTATGTCTACAACTTGAATGTAGACATAGCCTGATGTGTGGTTATGTCAACTTGGTAGTTTGCCCAAGTTCTCAATTATCTCCGGCCTTTCGTGGATGAGCTGAAGAATATTCCCCTTCCCAACTGTCTGCCCAGTATAGGTAAAAGACCTGCCTTGGATGAAGCTGTGGCTGCACATATGTTCTGCTTCAGTCAAGGGAATGTCTGAAGCCAGTGTATGGACCTCATGTGTCAGAAAATTCCCTCAGTATTCACAGTAGCACACAGGAGAGTATCAAAATACGAACACTTTTCCTAAGGAATCCCCAACACCACCTCATGAACGACCTTTAGACAAAGTGTCTGCATTACCTACAGAACGGACAAAAAAAACTATGTGGGAATGAGAGTAGCACCTAAGGTTTGTCATTTAATTTTTATTAGAAGAAATCATTTGTTCTGAGAACAAGAGTTGAAAATTGTTTGTAAAAAAAACAAAGTTTCTTTCATTTCTAAATGTTATGTGTACAATTTCTTCAGTAGGATGAATTTCAAATTTAGAATTGTTCCCACAGCCCTATGATTGTCCGTTATATTTTGGTAATAGATTCAATCTTTAACCTCTATCATGTAATGAAAGTGTGAGGAGAGTCATTCCTGTTTTCGTTTTGGTTTGTTTTTAAATAGGAAATGAAAATAACAATGGCTGTCCTGATTTTTTGTGGCATTTTTATGTTGAAGTTCTTTACAGGTGGTGTAGAATCTGTAGCAGAATGGTTCTACGCATCGATACATCAGGTGTCTTCGGAAAGTTACACGGTTCTGAGAATGAAAACACAAGTAGACTTCAAAGCAATGAAAACCTCTCCCTTAGCCAAAGTCAGAATCAGAGGAATACCATGTGGTTCAGATAATCCAACACCTGACTTTAAAGGTCAGTAATATTGCATTGTACTGATTGGGATTTAATATAAAATCGTTATAATTTAAATGGTCTGTTGTCCTTTTTTTTTCTTTAGAGCATCCAACAACCAAGGTTGAATCTTAAAAATAAAATAAGGAGGAGTAACAAATTCAGGATACAGAAACATTATTACCAAGGCTGAAGGCGTTTTTATTTCTACAAAAAAAATGTCAATGGCTTAATTCTGTAATTCTGTATTCTGTTCAGTCACTGAGATACAGTACTAGAAATTTAATACTTTAAAAAGTACAATACTCTGACAATACAGAGCAATAGGCTATTGAAGAAAACATTATCTGGATGGATAAAATAAAGCTAAATTATCACCACACAGAAGTGGCATGCCTGTAAAACATGCCTCTTATTGTTTATATCACACAATTTATTTAATCCAAAAACAATTAATAAAAAAAGGGAAACAAAAAAAAAATGGTTAAAGTCACCTACTGTATCTTTTTTCTTTAGTTTTTCAAAGGACTTTGGGCTACATCACTTAACCTACTTCAAACTGACATATTAGGTAAATCTATTTCAGACAAATCTTCTCATAAAAAAAGGCTTTGTTGTGATCACAGCGATTTTATTAAGACATATAAGACTTGTGTAGATTACTTAGAAATTTTATAACATGATACGATTTTTGACATTTTTGCTTAATACATTTAATGCTAGTGTAGCAGGAAACTCACAAAGATGGTGTATTTTGAAACAGCCAATAAGGTGAGAGGATCTAAAAAAAAACCTCCTCCTACTTAAATATGAACAACTGCAATCTCAGAAGACAGTCTCAGAATGGTTCTCTTTTGGGTCACTCTTCTTCTTCTTCATCAAGGATGTGAGTTAAAGCCTCAGCAATTTAAATTTTGTAATTTAAGTATATAACTGATGCTTGCTGATTTTAACATTTTGTTTTCCTCTGGCTCTATAATGTGGGGTGTTTTTTCTTGTCTTACACCAATTTTATACCAGTTTCTCCTTTGTTTGTCTAATACAGATGCTTTGGTTCCAGTGATGACAGTTTATCTTGGTGAAGCAGCAAACTTTACATGTGATTTGCCGGATAATCATGATAGTAGTGGTGAACATTTCTGGTACAAGCAAACAACAGGAGATACTCTAGAAGTAATTGTGAAGTTTGTGAATTATGCAAACCCACAGTATGGAACACATTATTCTGATTCAAGAATAAAAAGTGTAATTACTGACAAAATGAGCATCCTCACTATTTTAGACACAGCCATAGAAGATGAAGGAATGTATTCAGTGTTTTCTGGTTCAGATCAGATAAGTCTCCTCCAGATATCATCTACACTGAGGGATACATCAAACTAGATGTGTATATAACCTCTCTAAGGACATCAGATCCTCCGATGTTGGAACCTATTACTGTGCTGTGGCCACATGTGGAGAGATACTATTTGGAGTTGCAACCAAGCCAGAAGTTGGTAAGATTTTATATGTAGGTTTTGAAAATGTATTTTTTTCAAACATACTCTTGCAGTTAAATTGATTTTTGATCAATTGTGTTCTTACTTTACAGTGACAGACCCTGTATCACTTGTACTTCTTATAGTTGTTTCCTGTTTGATTATTTCTTTGATTGCAAATATTGTTTTGATCTGCCACAAAACTCCAACAGCAGCATGTAAACAATTTAAAGGTAAGAGTTTGTCAGTGACTTTAGGGGTTCTAGAAAACTTTGATGCATGAGAACAGTGCTGAGCACACTTTCAATAATGTGTAAGAAATAAGCTGTAATGTTAGGTTGTTTTTTGTCCATTTGGTTAAGAATAACTAGCTTTGTCCACCCAAAAACTATGTAATGTTTGGTATAAGTCAATTTTTAAAGTTGTTAAATTGCGCAGCAGTAAAAGAAACAATATAAATCTACATTTTCTATCTCTATGTATGTATGTGTTTAGGAGAAGTGGTATGGATAAGTGTTTATTTGAGAGAGTATTTAGATGTGTACAACTGTCTTGCACCATGTTCCAAGTCGATTTCTATGCATTCAAGGCAGACTATTTCTTTCTAGCTGTCTTCGTTGTACACAGGTACATAGCATTTCTTTCAACAACTTGGTGACCTTATTGTCTTTATAACTCAGGCTGAATTAGAATCTCGTTTCTCTTTGGTTGACCCTGTTTCTGTCTTTCCTGTGGTTGACTTGCGGCTGCTGTTACCCCATATTTTCCCATTGATTCCGTGATCAGGTTTGCAGTTGGAGGCAACTTTCCAGTCTACTTCTGTGCAGAACTACTTTGAGAGCACAGCAAGGAAGAGCCATCATGCAGTGTTGATACTGTACCATTCAGAAATTCAGGGAGCTGAGATTTGCATTAAGGTTGACAAGCAGAACACAAACTCCTGTCTGTTTCTGGATAGCAACACTCTAAATGACATTGGTATCGATGACCCTATGGTGGAAAGCTAAATAGGTGTTTAGCGCCAAGCTGAAGTTAGCTTCTGATTGTGGCCTCTGTTTGAAGAAACGGTTTTTGGCGTAAAGGGCTATTTCATCTCTTAAATCTGCTTTCAAACCTAGATTATATTACTTTACAATTAAAGAAGTTTTAAAACCGGTTTGTGATTTGTGCAAGCTATCAGAATAATGAAGATTCATTTAAGACCCATTCAAATGTTTTATTTGTACCTGGACTGGTCCAGTTCAAACTACAGTGCATAGATTCTTCAAACCTCAAATGAACTATTCTACAGTAGCTGCAATTTCTCATAAAAAAAAAGTCAACTAACCCACCACATTAATAACCCTTTAAACTTTTTTATTTCTATTTTCTTTCTCAGAGGACTCTCAATAGGAGTTATCGTTTTCAGTATATGGCATACTATGGGAGATTCTCGGGTGAACCCCAGAGCAAACTCTCCCTCCACCATCTTTAGGACCATTCTGGTGGTATCCCTGAAATCGGGACATCTAATTATTATCAGTGATGGGCAGTAGCGCGCTACATGTAGCGTAAGCTATTAGTTTAACTACATTTTCCAGTAGCTTGACCGTATTTATCTTCAAGTAACTTTCCAGTAGTGACGCTATTGTTTTTATCAAGTAGCGGCGTCCGGAAACGCTTCACAAAACCAGGGCAAAACTAAGTAATGAAAACAGGTTTCCTATTTTGAAACAACAATCGGAGTTATTCGGGTTGGGACATCTTCAATGCATGAGCCTCTATTCTGCCTCTCCAGTCTGTGTCTACGAAACATGCGCATGCGCACTGCAGTGGAACTCAACGCAATGACACACACACACACAGAGCCAGACACAGAGGATGGAGGAGGAGACAGGAGCAGAGCGAGAAGAGCAGCCAACTGTCCCTACCACACCGCGGCCTTATCTTCAGAGATTTTGAAACTTGTTGAATCCTCTGATAAAAAGTATGTGTTCAGATGTCTGCTTTGCAATCCAAAAACCAAACCGTTGTCAATGTCCAGGACATTGAACACAAACCTAAGAACTCACTTCCAGGTGAATCACTAATTTCCCTCCTGCAGTATGCAAGTGATTTTTATTTTTTTATAATGTTTTATAATGTTCAGTTATGCAAACATGAGTGATTTTCAAGGTTCTTGGCCATAGCGAGCTCATGTGGCCAAGACTCTCCATTTGTTTTACATAGTCAAACACTAATTAAAACAGTCAACTACAGTCAACTTTTTTGAAATAAAAATGAGAAAAATATATCAGCTTTAACTTTATTGGCGCCTTTAATTTCCAGTTAAATCTGATGAGTGCCACTAAGATATTCTCATTTGAGAGCAGTAGCCAAACTTACATATTGCATTTTCATGGCCTAATTTACCAGACAGGATGTTTACATATATCTGTTTTAAGGCTTATTTGCACAGATAAGATTTTTAGGTATGGAGTAAACAGCTCTCCCATATATAAAAATAAATACATAAATAAATACATGCTCAATAAATAAATAAGCATTCAATTAATTACCCCAAAATAAATGAATAAATATGTAGGTAGAAATTAAATTATACAAGTGAGACATAAATGTATATATATAAACTTAATTAGCTTCTTTATTTTTTCACCTTTTTTTGTTAACAAGTTTCTTTTGTTACTGGAATTCGATTTGTTTAATTGAGCGGTCTGAAGACGTTTTCTCTAAGGGAGACCCTAAAGTTAAAATAAGATGCCTTTTTGTAGGGTTTTGTTTTCCCTGTAGAGATGTCCATTGAATGCAAACTCATAGCCATGTCTTCGATGTGTATAGAGCACTACACAGTACCTTTAATTTCAATTCTAAAACAGCAGATTGCTTATTTTTCGCCTACTAGTAATAACTTTAGTTTTTTTATTATGCTGATTTTTTACACTGTTTTATGTCATTGGCTGATCTATAATAAATGTTTTAACTAGTGTGTCAGACTCATTTTGAACTGACATGCAGATCTTGGTGCAAACATTAAGTAGCTTCTGATGTAGTTAAGCTACTTTTAACACATTAGTGTAACTTAGCTTGCTATAATTCTTTAGGTGGTAGCTTTTGTGTAGTGAAGCTTAATTTATTGTTGAGTAACTGATAGCTAGCTCACTACACTGGACAAGTAGCTTGCCCAACACTGTTAATTATACTCAATACACATAGTAAACTTATACACTGATGACAGCTTTGTTTGGTTCTTAATTTGACAAACTATAAAATAGCTTAATGTAATGAAAGGTGATAACTGTTGTGAAATGTATGAGCACTAACTTTAAAGTTTAGTGACATAATATCTGTCACTTTTTCAGGGTTAAAAATGTAAAGAAAATATTAAGTTCAAAATAAGTTTTAAAAAAGTGACCTATGTTCTGGCCGGGTATTTTTTATTCATGAGTGAAGAGAAGATGAGAGAGAAAAAAAATACTCAGTTGAAGTCAGAGTGAAAACACTTTCTTGTTTCGTTCTTCACAATTAGAGATAGAAGGGACCCCTTCACAAGAAAGATTGAGGAACTTGAGTGAGCAAAGTGATCAGACTGTAAGTAAAGCTGTAAACTCCAGTCAATTTTGACAGGTACCAAAATGATTTCTGTCAGCTTCACTTTTTAATTGCCATTTTATTACCTTTACAGAATGGTGACGAGCGCGACCTGAACTATGCAGAATTACACTTCTCTGCTGGTAAAGCTAGAAGACGAAAGAAAATGAATGGGGCTGAGGACAGTGTGTATTCTTATGTTAAATATCAATATTGAATATTAATGTGAGTTACATTTTAAAGATCTAACTGTAAAATAAACATACATGACATACATGTGTGACATGTTTTATAGATCTAACCAACCACAGAAAATAAGGATGATTCATTTTGTAAGAAGAATTACTTTCTATTTTTATAGTTGACCCTAAAAGACCAGATTTTATTATGTTCCCTTTGTAAAATAAAGTTGTAACTGAGCAATTCTACCAATAAACTAGCAAGAGTTGGTTGAAATAAAACCTGAAATCTGTCATTTGTACGATTTCTTTAAGTCATTTTATTTAAAAAATGTATGTGTTGTGTTCATACTCGTTTAATGTTCTAGCTCAGGAGCAGCAACAAAAGAGGGGAGATGATGCAAAATCAGGTATTAATAACATTTATTTAAAGAAAAGATAATAAATGTATATATATATATTTATTGTTTAGATTTACTTATATCTTTCTACCACTTTTATAGAATACAAATAGAACAGAAAATCCCTTTTATTGTCCCACAATGGGGAAATTCTGGTGTTCACAGCAACACAAACAAAATTTGAAAAAGTGGTCACACAAATGTGGACCTTAGAAAAATGTATAAGAATAACATAATAGTGAAAGAGTTAAAAGAGATAAACAATAAAATACTGTACTGTAAAGTGTTTTAACAATATAAATCACTTTGCACCTGTAGAATAAATTACAATTATACAGCTATGGACATTTTTTACAGTAAGGGATATTTGAAAATAGCAGCAACATCAGAGATGATGCAAAATGCCAGCAGCATGTTAATTTAACTGACTAAAGTTTATATCATTACATTGGCTTTTATTTGTTAATGTTCTCATTTGTTGGCACCTTTATTCCAATCTGTATTCTCATGAGTGTAATCTGTGTTCACTTTACAATAAAAAAAGAAGAAAAAAATGTAAAAAGAAACAGTTTTGCATAGTTCGGTTTTCATTATTTTTCTGCTTTGTGTGTCCACTGTTACACAAAGGCCACAGAGCGTATGGCGGAGAAAGCCGCCGAAGGATAGACCTGTTTGAATTCACAGCCAAAACTCTTCCGATATGCTTATTTTCAAGGACTTAAAAGGATCCAGTCCAGGTAGACCACATCGTTGGAAGACACAGTCCATAAATTCGAACACAGCCGATGTTACACTGGGAGCAGCAGGAGAGAGGAAAAAAAAAAAAAAAACACGGCTCTGAACACAGATAGCTGCACCCAAATCTGTTACCTTTGGCTAAAGTAAATCAGCAGAAAGGGGAAAAAAAGCGGAAATTATTGGTGGGGACTGTCCCCACCAGCCAAAAGTTGGTGGGAACATGTCCACACCAGTCCTACAGAAAGTTATGCCTGTGATCAGATCTCTCAAAGAAAGTCTTCGTATCACATTCAGCTTCATTATGTACACCTGGCTTGAGGTAGTGGACTAGCCACACACAAGGAACCTGGTTTGGCATTTTTGGAATGGATGAAGCCAGAGTGCACTTCTCACGCTAGGTTGGGTTAGGCTTTATCTATTACCCTCAGATTTTCGAATTCAGCTCTGGTGAAATAGACCCCCTCATCAACAATGAGCCCTTCATCCATGCATCCTCTATTCCGTCATTAAGAGAAATTTTTCTAGTTTTTTTGGTAACTACTGACTCTGTTGAAACGCAGAATGACACACAGCTCCCCTCCGTCGCCGTTCAAGTATACAGGTTAAGTCTATGTGTGACGGATGACAAAGCAAAATGCAGCAATTTCTAATATACATATGTTTTTTTTTCAGCTTTTATTGTCATTACACTGTAACAAGTACAGAGCAATTGTGTGGCGCCCGGGGAGCAGTGTGGGGTTAAGGTTCTTATAGGCAATGCAACAATGACTTCTATGTCAGAAGGCTCAGAACATATAGGACCCAGAATTCAGGCAAGACAGACAGTGGGAAAATTCGAAGTGTTTATTTAATATGACGTGCGGCTGCTTTTCAGCTGCAGCAATATTCTGTATTTTTGGTTTGGTGTTATCAGTGTGATGCAGAGTTTCCGACATTATGTAATATTAATATTAATAATAATAACTGAACTTTATTGATCTCACATTGGAGAAAATTTACCTCTGCATTTTAATCCATCCCCTTGGGAAGCGGTGGACTTCCATGGTGAGGCGCCCAGGGAGCAGTGTGGGGTTAAAGGTCTTGCTCAGAGACCCAGAGTGGCAGTCTGTAGGAGTGGGGCTTGAACTCAGAAACTCAGAATTACAAGCTCTATGCCCTAACCACTAAGCTGCCACTCCCCCAATTTAGTTTTTCCAACACTTCAGCAGTCTGATCGCAGTGGGGAAGAAACTGTTGGAGAACCTGTCGATCCTGTATCGAATGCAGGGAAGCATATTTTCAAAAGGCAGGAGGGAGATTAGTCCATGGTGGGGGTGTGAGGAGTGGCTGATGATGTTACGGCCCAATGATCCTATCTGCTGTTCTCACCACTCTTCTCATGTTCTTCAAGTCTGAGGCGCTCTAGCCTTCACACCACACAGTGAGACAGCTGGTCAGAACGCTCTTATGGCTTCATTTTAGTCATCCTCAGTCATGTCTCAGAGAAACTAAAAAAACATATCACGTTTACCACATACAAATCAATGATGTGGACCATTTGATCAAATTTGTTGTTTACCAAGTGCTGTTTAAAAGGGCATTACTTGGCAGCACATGTGAATATGAGCAGTAAGACAAAGTAAAACTTTATCATGCATATCAAAATGTAGAATTAGTTTGCATATTTTATTTGATAATTGTTCAATAAATCTTGTAAAGTTATTTTCTTAAAATACAATTATATCTTTCAGTTTCTTTAAGGAAAAATCTAACTGCTTGGGACGGAAAAAATGGTAAACTTTATTGGTGGCACCAAATCAAGAAATAATATTTACTGAGGATTGTGGAATGCCCAGCCACCTGGGCATTGAAGTTTTGAAACTTTAAGATGTTTATTGCCCTCCCCCGTAGGGATGTCAAATATCTTTATTAATCAGATATAATTCAGACTGTTATATTTTGCTTATGAACACGCGCCCTATTGGCTGTGTGATAGAACAACAAATGAAAGTGTGAATCGAGTTCAAATCATGGTCAAACAGTTAATTCTGCAGATACATGGAATAAATTCACCACAACTTCTTGTGCAAAATATTACAGTTTATTAACAAAATCATTCAGCTCCAAGTCAAACATATTTCAGTTAAAGATTCTTGGCTAAAACTACTGAAACTCAACTAAACTAAACTACTATGTACGAAGAGGAAGGGAAAATTATTATATCAATTATTTATAGCAATTGGAATGTTTTCAAACCAATTCACAATGCAGATCCATGAGGTGAATAAAAATGTATTTGGCCAAATATTGTTTCACTTAATGACTTGCTTAATCAGGACTCAGTAACCTTTGGTTAAATGATTCTTTACCCTCCTTGAAATAGCTAGGAGCGTATGGACATGAGGATTCCATTAAATGACTCTTGGTCATACTTGGTAATCCAAATGTAATAAACATATGAGAAAACGCATGGACACTAATGTTATATCAGTGTTTAGACCCTTACTGTAATAAAGCTTGTCCAAGTTTCAACAAGAGCTCAAAACATATTACTGTAGTAAAGCGTAGCTTGCAGTCCATCCTGGTAACTTTGTCTTTATTCATCAGTAAACACATGAAATGATCAAAATATGTATTGTTTAACTAGATTCTGTCCCTAACTGTGCCAGACCTGCAAACCTCTGTCCATGTCCCTTTTGGAAGGGTTGACTTCTCCTCAGCACTTAGCAGTTTAGCAGGGCAGGCTCGCACGAAAGGGTGGGGGGGTCCTTTGTCCCCTGCGGCTCGAACCTAAGAAATGGCTTCTTTCACCTCCAGTCTGGTGCTGTAAGTTCTGAAACTCAGAGAAATGTGTTGCAAACGGCCTGTTTTGCAGCAGTTCGGTTATGGAATGTCAATCATCATGACTTAGCCTTGTTCATTCTGGAGATCTGGGTCTTGAGCCTGGGTTTCAGAGCAGAAAAGAAAGGTCTCCCAGCTGTTTTATGAGCAAAACTGCATTCTCTTCTCCAGTGATCATGCTAAGAAGAAACATAGACATTGGTTCTCAATGTCCAAAATTATTATCATGGTTTATGGCGAAACAGTTTCTTGACAATATGCGACTAAATTAAGGGAAGGCAGATAACAATGCAAAAGCAATCTGTCAGATGATTACAGTCAAAACAATAACAGCAGGTCAAAGTTTTGTTTTTTTTGGACAGATTGTGCTAACATGAAAACAGGTACAAGCTAAAGAAAAACAGAACAAGCTTGATTTGAGGTATAGTTACTATTAAGGTTGAAGCATGTACTATTTACCTTTAAACACATAAACACCCTGACTGACTAGAGTTGCTGTGATCAGTGGGGAAAGTGCCGCTGCACTGCAGGACTTACGCACTGCTTCCAAATACAGTAGAACCAAAGGTTTAAGAGCATCTCAAGGAGTGAACTAAAAAGAAAATAAATCTTTGGAGGGAATTAAAGGTAGATATTTTTCAGCTAAAGCCCTGAAACCTGAAGGATGTGGAGAATGTGTATGGATAAATGGTCCAAAGTCCCTTTTGCTTGTCAAGAACTACAGGAAATCTTTGATATTTGTAATTGAAAAAATCTTATATACCAAATATTAAGTGTCGGTTTTTCTAAAGTATCAAATACTTTTGTCATACAATAAATGGCAAATTAATTCTGAAAAACTTTCATGAAGAAGATTCTGAAGATTCAATTCCCAGCCAAGGGTCTTTCTGCATGGAGTTTGCATATTCTCCCCGTGCATGCGTGGGGCCTCTCCATGTAATCTGTCTTCCTCCCACATTCCAAAATCTTACTTTTAGGTAAAATGGTGCCTCTAAATTTTATTCTTAGGTGTCAGTGCATCTGCATAGTTATATGTCTTTGTGTGTCTCTGTGATCCAAAAGGCTATGGTATGGGTGTCTGCTGTTACCTGAAAAAAGGCTTAAATGGGAGACAACGGTAATTTCGCTCAGTTTTTCTGAAAACGTGTGAGGCAGCATGGAGGTCTATCTTCCTGAGCACATTCTAGTTAAATCATAATGGGTGGTTATGCAATTTCTTTGGAATGAGTTACATTAAAGAAGAAAGTACGTGTAGTAGGCATTCAGCAGGAAGACAGAGAATTTACACAGCCATGGAGACTATGGTTGTTCGAAAAGGCCTTCAGATTTATCAGTATAGCTCGCTATGCTACATAGCTTACAGCTTCAACCTCCTCACCAGCACTGGGTCCTTTTATCCAGCTTTTGCAGCCACTTACAGTTCCTTAACACTTTTGCTACATAGGAAAGTGCAGCGTCAACAACCCTACACACACATCTAATTACCTCAAGATTCATAGGATAAACAGATGACTGCCCCTTTTTTAGAAGGATTGTGTTAGTGAACTAGTCCAGCCTGTTACCCAGTGAAATCCCCAAGTATTTTTAAGTGTGCACCTTCTTGATGTAGTCCTCATGAAGTGAGACTGGCTGATGTCTTATCTCTCAGGAAACCGAACACCATCTCTTAGGTTTTGGCGATGTCGAGGTTAGTACAGAATTTGTTGTTACCTAATAGTTTCAATGAACACACATTTAATCCATAGGCAGAATTTTGTTTTGTGTCCAAGGCTGGAAGATATAATGATAATTATCCCAAAACCAGGTCTTTTTAATACTGTTCTTGGCAGTCTTTAAGAGCAATATTTTCCATTCCAGCAGGCTAAATGAAAGCATATTGTCAACTATCTTCATGCTGCCCTCCCCCAACTTTCCCTCTGTAGCTTGTTTGAGTACCACAACAAGGAGAGCTAAGACTTTAAAGAAGATATGTCCTTAGTCAAGTTTCAGTCTGTTAAGAGGCTAAACAGACTAGTCAGGTCTATTGTTAAGACCAACTTTATTTGAGCAAAGTCAAAGCAACAATAAAGCTTCAATCCTTTCATAGAGGGATGTTCTGCAGAACATGGGGACAGTTCCTCCAGACTGATCTCCAGTAACTGAGCCAGGTTAAGATAAAGCAGAGGTCTTTTTTCTTGAAGAAAGCTGATTGAAATAAATGCATTTATAAAAAATGAAACAAATAAGACCCTGTAAACTGATGCTAAGTGTCCACCTGACCTTGCTTTTCTGACAGATGTAATAATATAAAATTAACCATTTGAAGGTGCTTTTACAAAGTAAGGATGAAAATATGTTGGTTACCTGTTATGTGTTTAGTGCTTCAGTGTCTTTGTTCCCTCCATCTCATAGATGTTGGAAAGTCACAGTGGTGCAGTAGGGGTTTTAAATGTTTTTTATTATTGTTACCATGCTTAAAAGTCTTGACATGAGTAAATAAATTCTTACACTGACTTTGAGGGACCTGAGCATTGTGTTGTATTTATTGCACCCTATTGGATTTTTAAAAATACTTGTGGACAAATTGCTGAATGTTTCTGTGTTTCTCACCCAATAGAAATGGTAAGTGATGTTATAATCATCATTAGCCTCAGCATTTCATTGAACTTAATACCACATAAATACAAACCAATCATCAACAGCTCTGAAAATGTCAGAGTTGTTTGGGTCTGTTACTTAGCTTTCTGTGAAAGGAATGCCCTGATATCTAACTTTAGAACAAGCTAAACATGAGAACATGACTGAACAAGAGCAAACCTAAGTCAATACACTTAGGAAAAACAAAGAAAAATAAACATGAATATACTGACGCATCAAAAATAAAATGACGAGTGAAAATTAAGCATTCTGTACCAATAATTGTTCAAACTAATAGTGTATAATTCAGTATAATAAACAAATCTATAAACACCCTGTAAAAATTTGTCTTTTGTTTTATTATAGTTTTAAGACAAATTTTATGCATTTTCAAGCAGAATAGGGTTATTTGTATGCTTTGGGTTTAATTAGATTCTAAAAAAACAGGATTGTGGGCGCTACTTTGAAAGTAATTAGTTATAGTTACTAGTTACTTCTCCCAAAAGTAACTGAGTTACTAACTGATCCTACTCCACAATAAAAAGTAACTAGTTACTAGTAAAAGTAACTATTATGTTACTTTGGCCTATTCTCGCCCCCATAACCCTCACCACCCGGCCCCCACCTTCTCGCTGTGTGTTTCAAAAGCCAGCTGAATAGAGTGGACGACAAAAACAACAACCTGCAGAGAGTTTTGCATTTATTACAACTCAACATTAAATTACATCAGGGGGGAACGCTATCTGACGGGCCTATAAACCCCATCAGATAGCTCTTAACATGGGGGGAACTCTATCTGATGCAATGTAAATATCGCCAGGCTGCATTACCTCTACTCCTGGGTGAAGTTTTTAACAGGGTGTATAGATCTGGTGGGTGTATTAAATTAATAACCCTCCCATCGATCCATCCATCCATCCATCCATCCATCCATCCATCCATCCATCCGTCCATCCATCCATCCATCCATCATGTAGGCTAACATTTGATCGTTCACGCTCTCCCTAGTTCCCCTGTGGCGCGAGCACAGGGCGGCTGACTACGCGCCTTTAGTGAGCATGTGTGTTTCCTGTCGCTTGCGTGGTCAATCGATGCCGCTTGTGCTGTGCGGAGATGCAGGTGAAAACCGTATCTGATGGGGAAACGCAGCTGGACATAACATAACGTATTTCCATGGGAAACACTGTTTTGCTGCTGGAGTCACCTCACTCTCCATCTCTCTGTGTGTGCTGTACGTTAACACCTGCCAGCGGAAACACCCACCTACCCAACTGACAGACGTAATCTCACTATACATCCAGCCAATACCTCATCCTCCCCTCTCTTAATTATGTGACCTGAGTAACGTGCCGTAATGGGGTGTCAACAATGGTAACTGCGTTGTAGTTACAGTCAAAGTTATTAGTTAGATTACTCGTTACTAAAAAAAAGGTAATTGGCGTTACTGAGTTTCAATGCCGTTACTCCCATCACTGAAAAAAACCCATAAGAAAATGTCTTTTGTAATAGTACTGCTCAAAGGAAAAAAAGAGTTACAGAACATTATTGTATAAAGTATATGTAATAGTATTCTAATAGAGTTTCTTTGTCTGTTATTTTATAAAATAATATTATTGAGCAAAAGCGCTTTTACTCAAGGGGTGAGTAAGACAGAGTATATTTAGCGCTAACCAATCAGATGCATAGACTTCTCGATTACCACACCTCCTTTTTTACTTAAAGATAAACAAGTGTCCAAAT
>JAGKQL010000006.1:211480-246117 GCA_018398635.1 Cyprinodon brontotheroides | reverse complement strand
TAAATTTCAAATCATTCTGGCTTAAACATATATATAAATGTGCTCTTTATCAGACCATATTGTCCCAAAAGTTGGAAAATTCTATTTAAAAAAAAAATCCTGTCTTAAAATCTGTGGGGTTTTTTCCCGTTATTTTAGGCAAGCTAGGTAGTTATATGTCAGCTTGTACACCTAAATTGGTCAATCATATATCAATGGTTATCCGTCAATCAATAGTTTCGGTCATAGCATCTTGATTCATATGTCGCAGCTAATACACGCAACAGTAGAAATAAGAATCATTTACTTTACCACTGAGTTACGTCCCAGTGTACACGGGGATGGACGTCTGTGTCTTCAGCAGGCGTAGAGCTAACAGATCTGTCAGAGTTGCGAGGCAAGGACTCAAACATGTAGGGCTCTAAGCCTTCTACACCAAACAAAGCTTCAGCCGTCCTGGCGTCCTCTTCCACAACAACTTCATCCCCACTTTCCTCCTTTAAATAAAAAATATAAGACAGAGGAGATGCATCCACGACCTCCGACACAAAACTCTCCTCATCTTGCAAGTTTCCGCTGTCCGTAGCGTTCCTTGACATTGTCATTTCTAAGGGCTACTTGGTCCCAATGTAATTTCCCATTGGGAACCTACTAGCTCTTATTTGGTAACTGGTTATTAAGATGCTTCCGATATACCAGCCACAACCAAACTTGCTTTCGAACCTTCCGCCACAACAATCCCGCTCTTTTGATAATGGACCAAACACATTCACTTTATTCACTCGGGAGAATTCGGAACTGCAACCGTTGGAGCAGCCGCTTCCCTACGACTTAAAACAAAAATAAAAAATCCACATTCTTTTTGTTGCAAACTTATCATTAAGTAATATTGGATTTACTATTACTTTTTGAAATGTTTCAGTCTGATTATTTCAAATCTTATGGAAAAATTTATTAAATGTGTTATTTTGTTTAAGGCAAAAAATCAAGCCATGGACATGATGTTGGACAAAAGGAAGATATCGTATGTACTCATATACAACAAAAATAATCTCTTATTGACATAAGATGTTTCTAGGGACTTCAATTTAATTCGTTTTTTTTTTTTTTTTTTTTTTTTTGCATAGGATGAAGATAGAAATGACCTGGACTTTGCAGCACTGCACTTTCCAGGAAGCAAAGCAACCATTAGATGTATTAAGAAAAATATTGATCAAAGTGTTTATTCACAGGTACTTTTTAAGTAATATGATTTCCTATTTCCTCATGTATTTGGTTTAATCTTTTGTTTGCTGTTTTGTAAGTCCATTTTGTGCTAATTTAACCCTTTGTTATGGAGCGATTTTATCTTAAAAAAATAGGAATGTTTATGTTTTTACTTACTTTTTATGACAGTTTAAAAGTACCTGTTTGTTCTTATGTTATAACTAAGCAGAAATTAACTATTTTAGTCAATGAATACAAGTCTACAGAACAACAACTGACAGCCACCTTTGCAGTTACTTTTTTTATCCTTTCAACTTCTCTTGCTCTTTGAACCGCAGACGGCCTCAGCAGATGGCCGCTCACACTGAGCCTCGTTCTGCTGGAGGGGTTTTCCTCTCCACTGTCGCTACAAGCATGCTTAGTGTGAGGGGTTGCATCCGAGTCAATGAGTCGATGCAATCAACTGGTTTTCCTTAGATACAAAACTTTGAATCAATTTGACTGTATGATCTGGTGAACTGTAAAGTGCCTTGAGATGAAGTGTTGTGTTGTTGAATTGGCGCTATATAAATAAACTGAATTGAATTGAACATATGTTAAGCAAAACTTGGCAGACATAATGGCTCACAATCATTAGTGCAGTTTTGCTTTTTTCATGCTTGTTGTTTATACTCACATACTTGAATGAGGGAATTAAGATCTTCATCATACTGTTAGGATAATTATAATTGATGATGTGTGAGTTTATTTTTACACCTTGTTATTGGCTGCCTGCTGTGTTTCAGAACTGATGTTTTCCACATTATTCTGGTTGAGACAGTTCCTCTGTCCTGATACACGGTTATAATCTTCATTCTGTACGTGACGAATTTTTGAGAATGGAATTAGAGCAGTGTCCTTCAACTAAGAACAAATTGTAATATTTTGATAAGGCTGGAGCCATGATGTCTATTCATCTGCGAACGTGTATGATGGAAAATGGTATGATGTCGCAGACTGAAGATGTATACAATGTCTTTTTACTTTTAATCAGAGCTACTTCCTGAGAGGTGAGCCCGGAGGGTGGGCAGCTGCCATTCTGTAAATTCTAAGCAACTTCTCTGATCTGAGTAAGATTACAAGTTATATCAAAATCTGTTGTCATGTGTCCTGGTTTTTTAATACATATAAGTTATGAGGTGTTTTTTAAAGAGTTTGTCCAGAGTGATCACATTAAGATCTAATATCCTTATGTAGAATTGTGTAGAAAACAAATTGGAGATCAATAAAAATACTACATTTCTGCTTTATTTTAAAATGTTCACATTGCAAAGGTGCAAAAGTCATTGAAAAGTATGTAATTAGAGAAAGAAGATGTGCTCCACTCATTTCATAACCTTAAGAGTGGGTCCACATCAGCTGCCATGCAAACCAATCAGGGATGCATTTTAAATCAGCCAACCTTTATCATCATGTAAACGCAGAATCTTCTACTCATTGATTATAGTTTAAAGCCAATTAAAAAAACATGTGTGATCCAATAACATCAATTTACAAAACTAATATGCATATTTTCAAACTTCCAGTCAGCCTCTTGATACCTGTTGGCTATCAGGAAAATAAAATCTATGAATATAGACACTCTTGAGCCTCCATTTCTTTTTACTGTTGTATTATTAGAAAAATCAAGTACAGGTTGATTTTTTAACCAACCTAGGCTAGCGCTAGCTTAGCACTACCATGGCTTCCCCCTGTCTGTCATGAGCAAGTATTTTACCCACAGAACAGCTTCAGGAAACAGAAAATTGTTAAGCAGTTTATTTACACCGAATGTGCATATTGCTAATTTACTTCTGGGAACCAGGAACAGGAATGACAGGGGTCTCTGAAAATTGACGGGAAAGTTAGATGTGTTGAACTAAATTGAGAAAAATTGGAATTGTGGAGAGAGCATACTTAGAGGTTTGTTTTTATCCGCCAGAGAGGAGGGTGAGTTGGCTTAAGGAAATTCTGAGTCTTGGTACCGACCAGGGTCGGACTGGTAATCTGTGATACCAGGCATTTGCCCGGTGGGCTGGTCCTAATTTCAGTGTGCGAGGGCCGCCCCTCCTTAAATCATACCGGCCCCAACACTTACTCTCAGGCCACCTACCTGTGACAGTAAATAACTCAAGGATATCAAGAAGTAATACAATGTTAAAGGTCCATAAGTGGGCCGCTGTAGATGGAAAAATGCCAGGGTCGATAATCCTTCCTAGAGAGACCAAATGTTTCATTGTTATTTACCGATAATCTCGAGTCACGAAACTCTGGTTCAAACTCAAATGTTACAGGTTTTTGGTTTCTCTGTTTTAATTTTACAATTAGTTTGAGCATGTCTCCTGGATTCTGCTTCTACCACTGCAGTGATCTCAATCTTTGGCAAATCACAGTTGAAGGTCTGGGTAGAACCAGCTTTATAGAAATGAAAGTACCTACATAAAAATAAAATATAATACCACATATAGTACCACAAACTATATACACTGCCAAAAATGTACAAGTAGAAGTACTCATCTGCAATGAGAAAAAAAAGAAACAATAACACAATAATCTTGATACTTTCCCTTGGAAGAAACTTTGATCATGCTCTTGTAGGTGTTGGAGTGGCTTAAAAACAGTCAACCTCCTGTGTGTCAAACGGTCATTGTCAAGGTTAGGTTGAGAGGACCCCGAAACAAAAGCAAAATGCAGAGTCCAAAAAACCCCCACCAAAGGTGGACAAGGGAAAACAAAAGTCTCTTGAGGCTGGCAGTTAAAGAGGGCCTTTCGAGGATGACTGTGAAGACTGCGTCTCTGCAGCTGGATCCCTGGAGGACGCCGTCTCTGCAGCAGCCGCTGACTGCAGCGCAATAACCTCGGAGGGTGCCGCCGACTGTGGCGCAGGAACCTCATAGGGGACCGCCGACTGCGGAGCAGGAACCTCGGAGGGGGCGGCTGAGGGGCCTTTGAGGCGTGGAGTGCCCGCTGAGGGGCCTTGGAGCTTTGGCAGTGCTCAGTTGATCATAACTTGATCCATCCTGAGGCTCAAGGGTCTCTGAACGGCACAGAGCATGCCCTGTGGTCTCTGGACAGCACAGAGCATGCTCAGCGGTCTCTGGACGGCACAGAGCATGCTCACAACAAGGTTTTGTCTGAGGAGGAGCACTAAGTGGATCTGTCTGAGGAGCAGGGTTAAGTGGATCTGTCTGAGGAGTGAGGCTCAGATGGTGGAGCTAGGACTATGGGTGGAGCTAACTGAGTGGCTAGGACACTGGGGGAAGCTACTGTAGATCTACACTGAAAATAACAGTGAATTCATTCATTACTTTCTACTTGTAAAATTCTGTCTAAAAGACCAACTTTTGTTATGTTACCTGCGTAAAATAAAGTTGTAACAGCAATTTTACCAATAAACTAGCAACTGCTGATTCAACATAAACCTGATATTTGGTGTTTGTACAATTTCTTAAAAAGTCATTTTATTTAAAAAAATTGTGTCCTCTTTTGTCTGTGATGGACTGTTGACATGTCCAGGGTGTACCCTGCCTATCGCCTGTAGACAGCTGGAGATAGGCACCAGCGACCCTCGCGACCCCGGAAGGGATCAACCATGACAGAAAATGGATGGATGGATGGATGGATGGATATCTTCTTTTGTTTCATACTCTTTTAATGCTCTAGACCAGGTGCAGCAACAAAAAGAGTGGAGATGACGTAAAATCAAGTTTTAATAACATTTATCTAAATAAAAGAAAATAAATGTGTTAGAAAATCCAATCCAGATAGGAACCCGGTTTGAAGCAGGAGCCAGATGTAAAAGGAAATGCATCTGAAACAAAGTCTCTCTGGAGAAAAATCTGCTACACCTCCACATGTCACACAAGCCACTCTTTCAATTTAATCCGCCATTATATAAGATGGGATGAGTGATATGAGATAGAAACTTCTTACCACATTTGTTTCCACTGTCCTTTTTGAGGTTAATAGTTGATCATTTGAGAAAAATGACATGCTTCTCCTGAAATTATGTTTCAGTTTTAAAAAAAAAGTGTAAAGGGGACATATATTTTAGCCCTTTAAGCCATTTAATTGATCCACTTTTGTTTTTTAAAGCAACAACCTCATGATCTCTTGAAGAAAGCCTACTTATCACATTCAGCTTAATTTATTCATCTGGCTTAAGGTAGCCAACTGGCTGCACACAAGGAGCCTGGCCTGGAGTTTTTGCAACGGATAAAGCAGGAATGCACTTCTCATGCTAGGTTGGGTTTGGCTTTATCTATTATCCTGGAATTTTTTTATTCAGCTCTGGTGAAATAGACTCCTCATAAACATAGAGCCCTTCATCCATGGATATATGTTTGTAATGTTTGAAATGTTTGTAATCTTTTTGGTAATTACTACTGACTCTGTTGCGCTGCAGCACGACACACAGTTCCCCTCTGTTTTCCATTGAATATACAGATTAAGTGTATGGCTGTGTTAAAATTTTTGGGATGCTTCCTCCGATGGCCATATTTTAAGGTTGATTACGTCATACCACAGAGCCGAAGTTTGGTCGGATTCCAAACTCCTCGTTATGCGGCCTACAAATGCGTCCTTTTGTTTGCGTGATTTGAAGGATGGGTCCGGTGTATCCTATCTATGCTTAGTTATCCCAGGATTCATTGTGAGACCAAGCAAGCCAGCTGCTCCATGATCAGAGGAAAAAGGTACTTGGTGCTGAACAGTGGTGAATATATGTGACGGGTAATGTTAGATCCATCCATCCATCCATTTTCTGACACGCTTTATCTCAAGCAGGGTCACGAGGGGTGCTTGTTCCCCTCTCTAGCTGTCTATTGGCGAGAGGCAGGGTACACCCTGGACAGTTCACCAGTGTATCGCAGGGCATGTTTGATTTATCTAAAGGTTTGGCTATAATTTGAGGACAAATTCTAATATATCTGCAGTGTGGGGACTATAAATCTGATATGATTTTTATTTTGTAATTGCTATTTTGCACAATTTGCTGATTTTTTGTTTTTGACTAAAAAAGATTTTGCAGATATATTTTTTATACATACATTGTTTAGATTTATTTATGTCTTAATTAGCTGCTTGTTTTCTGGTCGCCAGGACCCGGAAGACAGAGAACTTAGGGAGTCTATGGTTTTTCAAAAAGCCCTTCAGTTTTATCAGTATACCTAGCTATGATACATAGCTTACAGCTTCAACCTCCTTACCAGCACTGGGTTTTTTTATCCAGCTTGTGCAGCCACTTAGAGTTCCTTAACACTTATGCTATATAACAAAGTGCATCATCAGCAATGCTACACACGCATCTAATGACCTCAAGATCCATAGGATAAACGGGTGACTGCCCCTTTTTAAAAAAGGAGCTAGTGAATCACTCCAGCCTGTTACCCACTGGAATCCCCAAGTATTTTTAAGTGTGCATCTTCTTGATGTCCTCCTCATGAAGTGAGCCTGGCTGATGTTTTTTTTTTTATTTCTCATGAAACCAAAGACCATCACTTAGGTTTTAGCCATGTCCAGGTTAATACAGAATTTGTTGTTATGTAATAGTTTAAGTAAACTTACATTCAATCCATAGACCGAAAGTCCTTCTGTGTCCACGGCTGGAAGATATAACGATATTTATCCTAAAGCAAGTGTTTTAATACCGTTCTTGGGAGTCTTTAAGACCAACATTTTCCATACCTGCAGGCTAAATGAAAGCATATTGTCAACTATCTTCATGCTGCCCTCCCCCAACTTTCTCTGTGCAGCTTGTTTACAAGTACCACAACAAGGAGAGCTAAGACTTTGCTCCAGATCTAAACACTTGATTCAAAGAAGATATGTCCTTAGTCAAGTTTCAGTCTGTTAAGAGGCAAAACAGACTAGTCAGGTCTATTGTTAAGATAATCTTTATTAGAGAAAATGCAATGCAAGAGTAAACTTCAAGCCTTTCATAAGTGTCATGAACCGAGGACAGATGGACCCAGTATTCAAAGCTCAGACAGTCAGTAGGCGGAAAAGTTCAAAGCGTTTATTAAATAAAAACAAAGCAAAAGCGGAGCGTAGGCTCAAGGACGCCGGAGTATGGGCGGGCAAGTGGCCCCAATCTCAGACACTTCATATGTAGGAAAACACAGGTAAGTGACCACTTCGATAAGAAGCGATATATGATTATCTGCTGGTCACTTGCGCACCGATTTAACCAGTCCAGACCGGACTAATGTCCCCAGTGCTTACAGGTCACAGAGAGTTATACCGCTGGAAGTTGATCCTGGTAGAGGTCCCGGGCACCAGAACAGACAGGAGGAAACAGGTGGCAGGATCCAGACTTCCAGGCATCCACAGGCTCCCAGGAGGGTTCGTGAGTCTGACTGGGACCAGAAGCATGACCAGGTGGTCACGCATTGGAGAGCAGACAGGATCGGGTGCAGACAGGCAGGCTCCAGTGGAAGCAGGGTAAGAAAACAGGGATCGTAGGAACTGGAATTTAAAGTGAGGGCTTTCTGTACTCCTCTCCACCCTGGAGCCCCAGGCTTACTTAGATAAAACTGAACCTCCCCCATACAATGAGCCAAGAACCCAGGAGGACTCGTGGGGAGGAACAGTGGGAGGACCTATCAGGAGACAACAACACTAAAACCCTCTTTTCCACTGGCAGCGCTAGATCCAGGACATGAGACCAAATAAAACTGAACAGGGCAGACTAACAAAAGACAAGCAATGATTCATGGCGCTGAATATACTCAGGCTGAAATGAATATAAACCAGAGGAAAGGCTGGTGAGGGGAATAGGATTATAATCAGAGGCAGGGAAGGAAGAGGGGCAGGTGAGGAAGGAATTACTAATTAGGGAGGAGCAAACACAGGCCAGATCATGACACATAGAGGGATGTTCAAGCAGAATATAGAAACCCGTTCCTCCACACTGACCTCCAATGAACGAGCCTGGTTAAGATACAGCATGAGCCCTTTTTTCTTGAAGAAAGATTATTGAAATAGAAATGTATTTACAAAGCAAAGTGAAGAGACTAAGACCCCGTTAAACTGAAGCTGAGTTGCTCTACTTGACCTTGCTTTTCTGAACAGATGTAATATTAGAAAATTAACCATTTGAAGGTGCTTTTACAAGGTAAGGATGAAAATATGTTGGATATCATCTTTTTAGTGCTTCAGTGGCTTTGTTGCCTCCATCTCAAAGATGTTGGAAAGTCACAGAGGTGCAGTAGGGGTTTTAAATGTTTTCTAGTATTCTTACCGCTTGGGCATGAGTACGTAAACTCTTACACTGACTTTTAGGAACATGTGCATTGTGTTGTAATTATGGCACCCTATTGGACTTTTGAAAATACTCATTGACTTGTGGACAAATTGCTGACTGTTTGTGTTTCTCACCCAATAGAAAGGGTAAGTGATGTTATAATCATCATTAGCCAGCTTTCGCCATATTTCTAGAGCTTTAAACCACATAGATAAAAAAAACAATCATCAAAAGCTCTGAAAACGTCAGAGTTGTTTGGGTATATATACCTGTTAGTTGGCTTTCTGGGATAGTAATGTCATCAAATCAAATTTTACACTGCAAAAACGATCTATAAAATAAGCAAAAATGTCTTAAATTATGTATATTTTCCAAAATAAGATTATTTGCCAATGCAATGAGTATATGTACTCTTAAAATAAGATAATTAGATAAAATGCACTTGAAATAAGACAATGCATTTGTTTTTTCGTTAAATGCAAATTATCTTGTTCCATTGGCAAAGTGTCTCACTCACCTCCTCAAATCAAAAATAAATTGACTTATTTTAAGGAAAAATTACTTATTTAGATTTAATTTTTTTTCATAGTAGAACAAGCTGAACATTAGAGCATATGTGAATAAGAGCGAGCTTAAGTCAATACACTTAAGAAAAAACAAAAAAAACTAAACAAGAATATATTGACATTGTTCTGGTGAACTGCCAGGAAGCCACTCCCCTCTGCCAATCTCCTCGGCTGCTTCTTTCTGCTCTGCCTGCTGGAGATGGGAACCAGGCGGACCCAATCTCTGGCTATTAAAGAGTGTACTTTTGGTGTGGCTGACCTCTCACTCTTGTTTGAGGAAGTAGCACAGCATGCAAGCCAAAAAGTTGTGGTAGTACATGCAAAGTGCAAACCCTGCAAAAACTTTCTAAGAACTGTGAAGGACAGCCAGTAAGCTGATTACAGTTGCTCATTCACATGGACTGACCCTCATTATCTCTTTGATTGTTTAATATTATTAAAAGGGAAAAAAATACACTTGGTGTTTATTAGTTAAATGTGAAAAAATCTTGATAAAAATGCTAATTTATTAATTGCTGTTTAACTTCACTATATAATACTTAATGTTTATTATTGTTTATGATTAAATTATTTAGATTGATTAAAATTGATTTTATTTTTTTTGTCTTGTTGACTTCTCAATGTAATTAGATGTTTTGTCTCTTTTGAGGGTTTTCACCTGTGTGACTAGAGGAAAATGATGACCATCATAATAAAGATGAATAAAATGAAGACTCCTTGAGTGTATGCCAGTTATGTTTAACAGAAGAGACTTCCCTTTTAAGTGGGGATTGCACATCTAAAGATCAAATCTAAACAAAAAACTTGACAGACACATCAAAAACAAAATGACCAGTAAAAATTAAACATTGCGTATCAATAATTGTTTGGATTACTAGCGTATAATTCAGTATAATAAACAAATCTATAAACAACCAGTAAAAATGTGGCTTTTGTTTAATTATAGTTTTAAGACAAATTGTATGTATTTCCAAGCAGAATAGCGTTATTTGTATGCTTTGGGTTTAATTAGATTTTAAAAAACACACAAGAAAATTTATCTTGTAAAAGTACTGTTCAAAGGAAAAAAAAAGAGTTACAGATCATTATTGTATATAGTATATGTTGTATAGTATTCTAGTAGATTTGTACATGTACTAGTATTGTAATAGGTTTGTTTTGTTTCTAAATAATACAGTTTCTTTGTGTGTTATTTCATAAAATCCTAACCATATTGAGCAAAAAGAGTTTTTACTCAGGGGATGAGTAAGGAAGACAGAGTATATTTAGCGATAACCAATCAGATGCATAGACTTCTTGATTACCACACCTCCTTTTTTACTTAAAGATAAACAAGTGTCCAAATGAAGACACTGTGAAGATGATTCTCCTCTGGGTCACACTGCTTCTTGTTCATCAAGGACGTAAGTTCTACTTGATAAATACATATCTTATTTACAAGTCTACTTAATGTTTTGTTAGTAATATTTACCTTTATGCCTTATTGCACTGCACTGTAACTTTATTTCTACTTCTAAATCTGTTCTTATAAAAGGCACATTGGTTCCAGTGATCACAGTAACTCTTGGTGAACCTGCAACCTTGACATGTGATTTACCAAAAGAATGGTTGGGAATTAAAAGTATTCACTGGTACAAGCAGAGTACTGGAGATACTCTGAGGGTGATCACAATGCTGCGAAAAAACACAGCCCCTAAATATGGACCAGGGGTTTTAGCCTCAAGACTGGAGATAACGTATTTAGAGAAAGTCAGTAATCTCACAATTTTGAGGACCACTGAAGAAGATGAGGGAATGTATCACTGTGCAGTCCTTGATTGGACTGAGAATACGTGGAGTGGAACCTATTTGTCACTGAGAGGTATATATGTTGTTTTTTTTATACTCCCGCCTTGTTGTAACAGTCTAGTCCTAAATACCTGGGAGTTTATTTTTATTTTTTTATCTAATCATAGTGTTTATTCTGACTGAAACTTAAATTAACCGTTTGAAGAGGTTTAAGCAAAATTAGGGCTGGGCGATAATTCAATAACGATATGTATATCGATAGATAGATACCTAATATATCCAATGAGTAAAAAAGAGGGTTTTTCCTTCTTCTCATTGGCAAGATACAATATATGGTTTATTTATGGTCACTACTTTCACTCATATACCAAGTCGCGGTCCTTGGACCCAGGCACACCGTCACAAAGCTGCCCTCTCAAACCACAACACAGAGCAAATGAAGAGTGCAAGCGGCAAAGGCAGAGGCAAGTGTTCCAAAGAAGGTTTTTAGCCAGTTACTTCCAGTTTGGCAGTATTTCTCGTATGTAGAGTCGTGACAAAACAAAACCACAGTCATCTGGAAAAATAGGGAACCAAGTCTGATAACACAACCAACTTCTTTTTAACAGTCATCTCAGCCGCTCCACCATAGGGAGCAAGCAGCTGTAGAAGCCAATTGCGGCCGCTCACTCAAAGGAATGCTGGGAATACTTGGGGAAAATTTTTGAAATATATATATATATATATTAAAAAATATATATATATGTATATATATATTTGACTATTCAGTTTCTGGGCAGTTTCCCACGTGGTTTTACAGTTGAGAGAGTGCTGAGGGGCCCAGCAATAACTTCAAAGTTGACTCAAGTTAAAGCAGGAAGTAAGCTGAACCATAACGAGGTGCCAGCAACACCTCTAGAAGAATAGGGGTGAGAAAAAATGCCCCATAGAAATACTAGGCTAAAGGGTGAGTTGATTTTTGTTTGGTTTTAGTTGTTCTTGTTGAGTGGAGTTTACATGGTAGCCTAGTCCTACAATCTTTTAATTACAACAAGCTGGTGGGTGTACTATTCCCACCCAAATAGGGTTTTCTATTTATTTATTTGTTATATTTATTTTTTGTCACTTTTCTGGTCACTTTAGTTTATTCTTTGTCAGTATTTAATAACTTTACTCAGGTCTCTTAAGATATTTTTCTTTAAAACAATTCTGTTATGGTTTTAGGTTGTTAATGATTATATAGATTTTATTTGTGTTCTTGATCAAATGATTTTAGCTAATATCCTTAAAACTCAGGGCAGAGCTGCACATAAAATATGGTTTCAAATCTTTTCAATAATTATCGATGTCGATTATGCATTTTTTTTGTCGATAAGCTTTTTTAAATCGTCCAGCCCTAAGCAAAATCCTAACTTAAATCTGCTACAAAATGTGTCAGCACTCTTATGATAAAAATACCAGTGGAAACAACCAAGGATGTCCCAAAGCAACTTTTTCATTTCTGATAGGATACCAATATTCCAGCTTTTAGAATTAACCAATACCAATATTGACCCAAAACTACATTAGCAGTTAATGCAATGTTTTGGTTATTAAGAAGTTTATAAATATTTTCAGTTTTTTTATGATCCCTTTTACATTTTCTTTTAAAGATATTTTTTGTAGAAAACTCTTCACTCTAAGTACCATAATATTTTTTGAAGACAACAAATATAACAATACATTGCGAGGGTGGTTTGTTTTTGAAAGCAAAGCGAGGTAAAATTATTCCAGTGTAGATTAAGAGTATTGTATATTACACAAAAAGAGTAAAGCTAGTCTCATATCTACTTTCTCTCTTAAAAACAAAAATAATAAAATTTTTCCCTATTGTATTATTTTGCATGTTTCTAATGTTACTTTGTGCCACACAGGAAATATCGAGAAAACAATAAACTACACAATTGTGCAGAGGTCAAGAACCACAAATACAGTAAATGTGGAAGATACTGAAACTCTGGTGTGTTCAATTCTGTCTGGCTCTCAGACCAAGACTTGTCCAGGAGAGCTCCAGGTGTTCTGGTTTAGAGCCAGATCAAGTAATTCTTACCCAGAAATTGTTTTCACCAGTGGAGTCCCTCAGGATGTTTGTATGAAGAAACATGATAGAAAATGTGTTTATAGCTTCTCTAAGAATGTCAGTATTTCTGAGACTGGGACATACTACTGTGCCCTAGCCACATGTGGAGAAATATTATTTGGTGAAGGGACTACTCTTGGAGTTGGTAAGATTTTTGTTTTTCTACCCAAGTTGAAATGTTCATTTAAAACATGTCTTAAAAACATTTTTTTTTTTTTGTTTCTTTTCTAGAAGAACCTTCCAACTCTTCATTTATCATGCTGGTGACTCTAACAATTTGCTTGATTATTTCTGTTATTTTACATATTACAATTGCATGCTACCTATCCATTAAAAAAGCCAAGAAACAGATTAAAGGTGAGGGTTATTTATTGAATTCGGTGTAAAGGTCTTCTATTTGACATATTATTCTCTATGACTTTATGCTTGGGATTACAGTACATACATTAAAGACAGAAAAAAAGAGAGATGTCAGTAAAATAAATTGAAATTGATCAAAGTAATAATAAATAAAAATGCTAAATAACCAAATTCACGACATCGATTTTGTCTATATGTTTTTACACTATATGCAGCCTGGTGGAGCTCCTGAACAAAAATTTTGCTGAGCAACACTTTGAGGCAATCACTGAAATCATGTGTTTTCTGTAATGTTCAGTAAATGTTCTCTAAGAATTCTGAACCTTTTAACAAGTATATAGATTCACTGTTCATAAGCAGGGTACTTTTGTTTAAAGTCATAGGGAAGTCATATTTAAATGTCAAGTCATTCGGGCTTAAACATATATATGTGTACTCTTTATCAGACCATATTGTCCCAAAAGTTAGAAAATTCTATAAAAAAAAAACAAACTCCTGTCTTAAAATCTGTGTTGTTGTTTTTTTTGTAATTTTATGCAGGCCAGTTGCCATATGTTAGCTTGTACACCTAAATTCGGCCAATCATATATAAACGGTCATCCGTCAATCGATTTTTTCGGTCATAGCATCTTGATTCATATGTCACAGCTAATACACGCAACAGTAGAAATAATAATAATTTACTTTACCACTGAGTTACATCTCAGTGTTCACAGGGATGGACGTCTGTGTCTCCGGCAGGTGTAGAGCTAACAGAACTGGCAGTGTTGTGAGGCAAGGGCTCACGTGTAAAGTCGGGCACCACTCGGGAAAATTCGGAACTGCAACCGTTGGAACAGCCGCTTCCATATGACTCTTAACAAAAATATAAAAAAAACAACATTCTTTTTGTCGCAAAATTATCATTTAGTAATTTGGGATTTCCTCTTACTTTTTTGAAATGTTTCAGTCTGATTACTTCCAATCTTATAGAAAAATTTATTAAATGTGTTATTTTGTTTAAGGCAAAAAATCAAGCCACGGACATGATGTTGGCCAAAAGGAAGACCATATTGTATGTACTCCTATACAACAAAAACAGTCTTTTATTGACATAAGATGTTTCTAGGGACTTCAATTTTATTCTTTTTTTTTCTATGCATAGGATGAAGATAGAAATGACCTGGACTACGCAGCACTGCAGTTTCCAGGAAGCAAAGCAACCATTAGATGTATTAAGAAAAATATGGATGAAAGTGTTTATTCACAAGTAAAATGATATCCTATTTCTTTATGTATTTAGTTTAATCTTTGGTTTGCGCTTTCATAAGTACATTTTGCGCTAATTTAACCCTTTGTTATGGAGCAATTTTATCTTAAAAAAAAGGAACGTTTATGTTTTTGCCTACTTTTTATGATAGTTTAAAAGTACCTGTTTGTTCTTATGTTATAACAATGCTGAAATTAACTATTTTATTCAGTGAATAGAAGTCTACAGAGCAACATATGTTAAGCAAAACTCAGCAGACATAGTGGCTCACAAGCATTAGTGCAGTTTTGCTTTTTTTATGCTTGTTGTTTAGACTCACATATTGAATGAGGGAACTAAGATCCCCATTATACCGTTAAGATAATTATCATTGATGATTACACCTTGTTATTGGCTGCCTGTTGCATGTCAGAACTCATGTTTTCCACAATAGTTTATCAGCTTAAGACATTTCCTCTGATACAGTTATAATCTTCATTCTTTACGTGGCAAATATTTGAGAATGACATCAGTGTGGTGTCCATCAACTAAGAGCAAATTGGAATATTTTGATAAGGCTGCAGCCATGATGTCTATTCATCTGCTGACGTGTATGATGGAAAATGTGATCATGTGGCAGACTGGATACATATAAAATGCCTTTTTAACTGTTAATTGGGGCCACTTCCTGACAGGTGAACCGAGAGGGTGGGCAGCTGCCATTCAGTAAATTCTGTAACTTCTCTGATCTGAATAAGATTACAATTTATATCAAAATCTGTTGTCCTGTCTCCTTGTTATTTAATACATATAAGTTATGAATCGTTTTTTGAAGAGTTTGTCCCTAGTGATTTCACCAAGACAAATAAACATCATTATATCTTTATTTAGAATTGTGTAGAAAATAAATTGGAGATCAATTAAAATACTACATTTCTGCTTGATTTTAAAATGTTCAAATTGCAAAAGTGAACACCATACTGCAGATTATTGAGAAGTATGTAATTAGAGAAAGAAGAGAAAGAAGCTGCCATGCTCTCAGTGATACATTTTAAATCAGTCAACCTTTATCATCATGTGAACACAGCATCTTCTGCTGCTTTTTGCTCATGAAACAAAAGCCAAAAATAGAGTCCAAAAAGCAAAACAAAGGTGGGTAGTTTTGGAAACCAAAAGTCTCTGGAGGCTGACCATGAGGCTGAAGATGAGGAAGAGTCTCAGGAAGTCGGCAGTGAGGCCAGCGAGGAAAGGGGGTCTCTGGAGGACGACTGTGAGGACGACGTCTCTGCAGCCTTGGGGGACGCTGTGTCTGCAGCTGGAGCCTTGGAGGACGGCGTCGCTGCAGCAGCCACCGACTGCGGTGCAGGAATCTCGGAGTGGGGGCCGCCGACTGCAGCAAAGGAACCTCAGAGGGGGCCCCCGGCTAAGGGGGCTTGGAGAAGTGGGGATGCTAATAGGCTCAGATGGTGGAGCTAGGACAATGGGTGGAGCAGACTGAGTGGCTAAGACACTGGGGGAAGGCAACTGAGGAGAAGGGAGGACTGGTTCACTAATGGGTTCTGGCTTGGGGACTGGCCCGCTAATGAGCTCTGGACCGCTTATTTGCTTTAGACTGGCATGCTAGGGGGTTCTGGCCAATTAAAGCTGCCATATAGATGAGCTGCATTGTACACATCAGGCACGGTGGGACAAAGGGACTGAGTAAACTGTCCTAGATCAGATTTATTCACTGGGCTGTCTCTTTGTAGGACAGGGTAGGATCTGTGGTTAATGAAATCACTCTAGCTAATTGGGCAATCTGGGTACTCGGTTCAGACGGGGCAGAATGTAAGACAAAGGGGATCAATTAAAGAACAGATTCCCCTTAATATGATTGGGATTAAAAACAATCAACTGCTTGTTACGCCAAATGGCACGACTGCCTATACAAAATGACCTATGGTAGTTTGAAAGCTGTTCATTACCCGCCTCACAAATGTGGACCAGGTGATAAGAATTACATAGGTCATGCTTAGTAAACAGTTTCTCCAAGAAGTAGTGCCAATACAGAGAACATGAGTGGTAATCTCTATTTTTTCTTAATAGGGACATCATAAATCTCTCTAAAGTCAATGTAGAATTATGTGCCATGTAGAGGATGACCAACTAAGATTTTTTTCATTAGTCAGAAAATCAGGCCTCCATGACTTTGCATTCCTGTTTAGAAAGGCTGTACAGGTGACTGGCAGGAAGACTCACGTCTGGCAGGAGATCTATTTAGCAATAATATGGTTGTTGCACAGGCAGTGGGAAGGCCTGAGTTGTGCTAAAAACCTCAGCCAAATTATGGTATTTATGTTTTTTACTGGAAAAAAAAGTTGTTGGTTTGGGCAGAATGAGGGCAGTTGATAGTCCAGGAGAGATACCAGCTACTTAGCATTCCAGCCAAAGAATCAGTATGGGGTTATGAAGTCTTAGTCAAGGATGTCCTAAATCTATAGGAAAACAATACCTTAAAGCTGAGTTACTACCTGTGGCTTCCTGAAATAATCTAAATTGTCAATGTTTGCTGGAGGTTTTTGAGGACCCAAATTAAGAGATGAGGAGGCAGAGATTAGTTTTGCTGATTTAATTGAAAATTCCAGAGGCAACAGAGGCAAAAATCCAAAAATCAAAATACAGAAAAGAAAGAAAACAGGAGATACCAGGGAGCCGAGTAACAAAAAAGCAACAAGAAACCAACAATATGGAACTGCAGAGGTGGTGTATATATTAGCAACAGAACAGAAAATGGGCAAATAAACTTATATGGAGCAGGTGTGGATAGAAGTGATTAGAAGGGAGCCAAGGGGAAAGGAAACAGGCACAAGGGAGCAACAGATAGTAAGCCAAGAAATACAAAATTGCATAAATATAACACAAATTGTTAAAGTAACCAATGCAAGACAAAAAAACTGAATAACATAAATCAAAGTGGAACTGAAAAATTTAAAAGAAACTCAAACATAAGCCTAGAAGGCCAGTGACAGAATACAGGAGCTTTCCACAGACGCCATTTGAAAGTTCAGTGGTTTAACTGGTATATTTAACTGTCTTATCAATCCCTCATCAGTAAAATTATCCTTTGATCAAGAGTCAATTAAAGTCATAATGGAGTAAGAGAGCGACTGATGGAAAAAGTTAAACCCATAATAACAGATGACTGGAAACGGCAGCCAGCATTACTGCTTGTAGTTCTTATTGTGGGTATTATATTCAATACTCGAGTTGAGAGGGGATGGCAACCCCTTTTTAAAAAAAATCTTAAAAATCTTCCTCCTTCTTAAATGACCATTCCCCCGTAACATTTTATCACTGAATATGTAAATGTCTACTATATTAATATTAACAGTAATGGCAATAATATTGCCCTTTCAAATTTGGCAGGCTGTACGCTTACAAGTAGCCTGACCAAATTACGATGGCCCAGAGGGCCATGCTGAACAGCATCACGGCCAAGCGGCAAAGACAATGCAATTTGTGGGACTTCATTTTTAAGAAGGCAAAAAGTGACGCTTCAGGTAAGCCAAGAGTCAGAAGTAGTGATGGGTTAATGAGGCATCTTGAAGTGTTTCGACACATTGCCAAACTGTATTGATACTGCGTTAAAACTGTCACACAGAATACCGACACCAGCTAGACATTTAAAGACACTTGATTTGACAACCTAGTACAGTGATATAATTTAAGTGATTGTAGGTTATATCGTATTATTTCATGTTGGTGTTTAAACTGAAAATATCTTTGATTTTTTTGATGCAGCCAATAATTTAGGTAAACATATAATGTGAAAATTTAGGGGAAAATGTAAATGAGGATGCTTGTGGACTAGGATTTTAAATCATACTTTTAAAACAATAAGTACAGAAAAAAAACAGTGAATAAAGTAAGAGTTAATTTGAAATTAACTTAAATTCAGATAAGTTGAGTGATAACTGAGTGGAAAAGAATGACAAAACGAGAAAAGTAAAATACAAAACGCAACAGCTGAAACGTTCCTATTTGTTTTGGGCTGCTACAAAATTATTGATAATTTTAATGATAAACCGCAAAAGATGAGATATATTTTTTTAGCAGATGCATCATATTGACAGATACATTTTTAAACCCAGTTTAGTGAGTCAATCAGTTAGAAACAACTCCTGTATTTGTCAGATGACTTTCTTGAAGCAACACGCGCACCAATACAATGTTTTGCTCTATGCTATCCACGCATGCACCCATGCATCAGTGTTGCTGGACCCATCACTAGTCAAAAGACATTACCTTTCATAATGTCACCAAATATGTAAAAGTCCTAATCTCTGGACATAGAAATATCATGCACAACTAGGTAAACTAGTTTGAAGTGCAAACATTTTTCTGTCTTTAAAGTTGTCATGACACACGAGAATTAAACTACAGTGTACAGGCATTGCTGAACATTCAAAATCTGCATTTTGGTTGTGAATGAAACTAAAAATTAATCTGTAGACAGCTAGTGTTTTGCTAGGTGAAAGCCAGAATCTAGAAGATGTTGGTGAGACAAGTGGAGCTATGGCCTAGAGCAGTGGAGGAAACCCAGTGGAGAAGATCAAAGGTTTGAAAAAAGCTTATTAATTAAGCAATTTAAGACATGTGTTATGATCTTGTGTTTATAGCTTTTTGAAAGAACTGCCAAATGTTATGTTAATGTCTGGCCAGTGGTCATAAATTAATTGAACGTTGACATCTGACTGCAAGTGACTCATGTGACTTGCAGAATGCCTTTCGTCCGATCAATGGTAAATAAATCTGTTCAATGAACCTGATAGAATAGTTTTAACTCATTTATTGCCAGTAAAACGGTAATACAAATATATGACTGTATATTTACAGTTTTAATATTTTTTTTTTTTTATAAAAATATATAATGAATATAATAAAATACAATAAAATAACCCATTTTACATAACATTCAGTAGTCCAATGGCAGTGGGGAAGAAACTGTTATGGAATCTGTTGGACCTGTATCGGACGGTTTGAAGTCTCTTCCCAGGGGGCAGCAGGGAGGACAACAGTCCATGGTGGGGTGTGAGGGGTCATTTATGATATTACAGTGGGATGCGCAGCACTGGGATGAAATGTCTTTTGAGAGGGAAGAGGAGCCTTAATGATCTTCTCTGCTCTGTCTCACCACTCTTCTCACCTCCTTCCGGTCTGAGGCATACAATTTCACTGTGATCAGAAAACATCTCAAATGGTTGTTCTTTAACTACAGCATGACAGCAACCATGGGGTATTTTTTGTCGGGTTTTTTTTTGATAGTACTTCTTAAGCAATTCTATTTTCACTTTGTTCAAAGTATATCTATTTTCTTCCTTTGTTTAGTTTCCACAAACTTAAATCAGGCTTAAATCAGAGTCAACCTTATGTTCTCTTTCTTTTTATAAAAAAAAATGTCTGGACACCTTTCTGGGACTCTTTCTGAATTCTAGCTTCTCACACCACAGCATCCTTGGAGCACTGCTCTTTTCTAAGCCCATTATTCAGGTGCATTCTAAGTCAAATCAGGTCACTGACCAATCGTGATTCTGCTGGGTCAGTGGTGTGTTTTGCTTAATTGATCGTCAGAATCCTGATGTGCACACTTGTTTAATTCCACCATGCGTTTATTAAGGTGTTCTGTGATTACCATGTCGGAGTCTGATCAGTACTTACTTTATATAGTATGCACAGTGGCGCACAGCTTTGGTTTGGTTGTTCTAACTTTGGAATTAACCAAATTAGTCTGTGATTTTTGTTTAGTTCGAAATTTACCACTATGCTGTGTTTTAAGCAAATCCCCCTGAGCTTCTCAGACACTGATAAGTAATGACAATGTTGTTGTATCGCTCTTCTTTTTTTCTTAAGTGTTTGTTCTAGTGCTGATTTTGTTGTAGGTTTTGGCTGACTTAACCAACAGTTTTTTGCAGCCATGACTATTAAATGAGAAATTGCTCAGGTACGTTGTAAAAGTGCAAGAAGCCTTAATTTTTATAGCAAAGTCTTTGACTAACCAGCTGTGAGGTACTCCTGTCAACAAAAAAGCACAGCAAAGCTCTTCCTGCTGCGCCAGCTGTGGGGTTATAAAGTCAGTGATCACATCCTGTTGAGGGTTTATTGGTTTTTAATTCAGAGTGTACTGACATTTAACATTGTTTCTTGGTTTGGTCATTTAACTGCCAGAAACAAAGACAAACTTGGCAGAGTTGTTAAACTGGGTGGTAAGATTACAGGCCAACAACAAATTAATTTTTTTCAGCACTACAGCAAAGCAGAGCATCAGGTCGGTCATAAGATCACACATGATGATAGCATCCACTCTCTGGTCACTTTGAGCTCCTTCCATCATGACAGAAATACAGAGTTCCTTGTGCCAAGAAAATGTGTATAGAAATTATTTTGTGCCGCCTGCCATCAAAGAGCTGAACAAGTTGTACGTAGCTGAATGTCACTCGGTCTGTTCTGCTTCCTATCCCTGGATGAATAACATAAATCAATGGTGTCTGCAATGAACTCTTTTATAATTGTATGTTCATTTATTTTATTACATTGTTGTGTGTGAGCAAGCCAAAGGCAAATTTCTGCCATCGTTGTGTATGGTAGACATTAACGTTTTTCTATTCTATTCAGAGAGAAAATGTAGTGGGAGACACTGCCTCCGTGGTGCTTTGTTTTTGCAATTAGAGTTTTAATGTGTGGAACAAGGGCGTAGGAATATGTTTACAATTGGGGGGGACACATGTCGGAAATCTGAGATTCGTAAATATTCAACAGAAACGTCTTAAGTACGCTACTTTAAAAAAGGCTATTTAATCTTTTACTTTATTCATTTATAAATGTGTCTTTACAAAAATAATGCATTTAAAAAATTTACATAATGCATTTGTTCATAAGATGTGAGCATATCACCAAACAAAATGACTGGAGTCTTTTTTTAAGCAAAGGGAGGTGTCTTTAAAGGGCTTCAACCCTTAGCATATTTAGTGTCTGCATCACACTAGAAAATCAAATATTTCAGTTGGATTAAAAAACAACAGTAGGCCACACAAGTGCAAAGTTTGATATGTTTTATTTTGTCAAACTTTGCAATAATGGTCAAAATGAATTTATATAGATTGACTGACAGAGGAGCTGACAGTGTGGTGAAGAATTATGGACGGTGGGCTTTGAAGCATCTGGTCTAAAAACACATTATCAAACTTTGGTAGAAATCCATCCATCCTTCCATTTCTGTACTGAAAAAATGTCCCTTGGTGGGGTCGGGAGGTGCTGGTGCGTCAGTCTGTCCCGACCTTTGGTTAGAAATAGCGTCTTTAATTCCAATTTGCAGTACAGAACAGAGAAAACTACAGAGTTGTCAATGTTGTGTTGATCTGTTTATAGTCTAAAAAGAGGAGCCAGCAGTTTATTTGAGGAAATAAAGGTGCAGCAGTGGACTGCTGCACAACCAATGCGACCGCCGCTGCTAAGAATTCAAATTAATTCTCCCTGTGGTTTTAACTAACGATCAAGAGCGCGGCAGGTATAACATCTGTCCATTTTCGGCGAATCAAAACCACACAAAAATAAAAATCCCAGACGGGCTAATTTCAATACAGGATTGTGTAAGGTGACTGTACTCACACTGGCCGTTTCTCTTTTTAAAATCAGGTAAGTCCTGCTTAACTGTTTCAGCCTTTTTTTAGTTGAGTGGTGGCATTGTACTGAAATAAGATTATATAAAAATATAACATTTTAGCTAGCATGGCAAACATCTAGAGAAAGTAAGCAGTTAAATATTGGATGAGTGATCCAGCCCAAGACTACGGAAGAGGATTAAGGCCACTGAAAAGTTAACTCATCTTTTTAAAGAAATTTTATTTCAGTTCCACTATTTTTCTCAAATTCTGACTTTTTCACAGAATTCCGACTTTTTTTTCTCATAATTCTGACTTCTTTCTCAAAATTCTGACTTCAATCTCAGAATTTTGGATCTTAATGTAGATGGGCACCATGAAGGAAGAGATGTGGAGCATTCAGCTTCACTAATAAAGATGTGAGTTGTTTGAGGTGGCCAGTGACATATTGGTGAAAAATTACAGAATTAGGCAACTTTTTACGTGCCCGAGGGGTCCCCTTATAAATGGAGGAGCAGAAGGTCATTAAAACAAAGAGAGCTAGTCTCTAAAACAGACTTATGGCTATGGCTTGATGCTATTCATGTTTGTTGTTAAACATACTTTGTTACATATTACACATTTGTGTTGTGTTTTCCAAATAGTGTAGAAAATGAATGGTGGGTTTTATAATGTTTTACCTTTTATGAGCTTGGGACAGGAAGCAGAGTGTAGCATTACCTCAACTAGTTAAACTCATGAGTATATGAAGTTATTCAACAAATTCCTCAAGTAAAAAAAGTGCAACTTTAGTTTTTATTTATTTATTTTTACCAGATTTGTTGATTAATTTCAAAATTATGTATTCCTTCCAAATTTCAAATCTGAAGAATTTTTTTAAACCAATATCTACATTATTTAACATTTAGTTTGTTTTAGCGGTACTTCCTGTTATATTTCTTTATACGTATATTTTACATTTTTCTTGCACAGCAAGCTCAGCAGATTTGAAATTGTGTGCTTGTGTACAAGTAGTCAAATCTTACTCTAAACATATATTCTGGTTATTTTTTAGTTAGACCTTCTTGTTTTATATATCTGTATAGTACCTAACACTGTAAATTGATTAGAAATATTAATCATCTGTGTCAGATTTCTGAGAAAAAGTCAAATTCTGAGATTAAAAGTCCAGAATTTTGAGGAAAAAAGTCAAATTCTGAGATTAAAAGTCAGAATTCTGAGAAAAAGTCAGAAGAAAAAAGTCAAAATTCTCAGAGATTAAAGTCAAATTCTGAGAAAATCAGAGACTCTTACTTTTTTACCCATGTTAAACTAAAAAATTTAAAAATCAGTTAGCTTTTTTTTTTTTTCCAGTGGCCTAATCCTCTTTCGTACAAGACTAAGATGACTAAACCAAAAGGATTCAGGTTTCTATATATGAAAGTGAACTGACAACAAAGACGTTTTAAATAGGCAGCATCCCGACAGACCATTTTACCTCTTTCACAAGTTTCTGACTTCTGTATCGCGCTGTTTCCCTCCCTTCTGAGTTCAGAGAGGGAAGGGGGAGTACAGTGACGTAACGCTATGCTGCGCCTTCAAAATAAAAAGCACGCTAGTTAAAAATATCTCCAAAAATCTAATATATTTTGCGAGTACACAATTTTTAAGAGGGGACATATCCACCTGGCTTTATATTGGGGACATGTCCCCACCGTCCCACCCGCTTCCTACGCCGCTGGTGTGGAATATAAAATGTTTAATATTATTTTAACTGATTTATAGGAAACTTCTCATATCTATAAAAAAGTATTTTAATCTACTAATCTGCATGGTAGAATGAATGAAAATATTCAATTGCAATACTTTAATATTTATAGGTGATTATTATGTTTAATGTATTTGATAAAAGAAAAGTAAAACAAGTTATATGTTATAGAAACTGACATTCATGGATGTAACAGGTTTTAACTGGCTATAAAAGGAGTATGATGCTAAAAATATATGTTTTTAATAATTAAACAAAGCTCAAATTTACTTTGTAACAAAATTACCAGGAGTCACCCAATTCTAGAAAATAGACCTCCCAGCTGCAGATAGTGAGAAAGAGCAGAAAACATGACTGAACCATCAGTTTAATTTTAGCCCAAATGCTAAAACAGGGCATCTTATAAGAACAGGTTTTAGGGTAAGGAAAGGGTATGAAAGAATCATGATATGCCTTTTCATATGTTTGATATATTTCTTTCATCAAAAAATTTTTGTTTTTATTTACGTTTTATTTTGCAATACTGAGTCTTGTTTTATAATTCAGTGTTAGCCATCAATCATTTATCTCCACATTTAAAGCTGATTTCTAAAAAAACAAAGACTAAAATTTAGTTTAGCCCTTCATTAGTTGACAGATACTTGACTTTTAAAATTTTGGGAGGTAGGGTTTTCCAAGTGAAAGGCTGGTCAGAGAAGCTTGTCAAATACGATTGAAAACTAAGATCCATCCAGAATTTAAACCATGTAGAAAATTTTTCCCACATTAGATAGATAGTGTATAGATAGTGTAAACTCAACGGATAGGAAGACACAGATGAAAAATACTTTCATTTTTGTTGTTTTAATATCATAAGAACTTGCAAATGTACATAGTAGGTATCATTTCTTTTAAACCCTTTAACAGCCTGGTCAACCAAATGGTTTATCATTTTTAAAGGAAAATGCAGGCTGGAGTTGGACAAGGACATAAGTGCAGAATAACATCGGTATCAAATTAGAGAAATACAAATAATGAAGACATGATTACAAAGATGGGTTTAATCTTCACAAAAATAAAAGCAGCATCTCAAGGCTGCAGTTTTTAAATAGCATCTTTTTAGCCTTTCCAAGCGAGAAAGTTGACTTCTGTGTAAATGACATCTTGCTCTAAAAGATGCTGCTGTTCACGCTGTCCTTTTTTCTACTGGCTTTTTCTTCTTGTGGAAACTTTGCTGAATAAAATGGCACAATCCTCATTTGACTGAGGACACAGAAAATTTAATTATTCTGTACACACACCAAAAAGAAAACAGACTCAAACATATTAATATCCAGACATATTTCTTACTATTACCTTCTGGTTTTCTTGAGCAGCATTGATCGAATCATTTGCTTGTAGGCAAACTGTAGCTGACTCTGAAAAAACAAACAAACATATAAACATTATTGTAAGGAGGTGTTTCAAGTTTTTATAAGTTCATTTAAATATTATCATTATCTGGCAGCTTACCTTTACCAAAAACTATTTAACTTTCTTTATTAAGTTTTATGTTAAGTATATAAGGCAGCCATAAAAACCAGACAGATAGCCAGAGCTGCAATGAGGAGACAGATAACTACATAGTTACTGCTTGAATCTCTTTTGATTTCTGGGGAAATGAAACAGAAATAAGGAAGCTTTAAGTAATCAAAACCAAACAAAAACAATTTAATGTTACGCTCCAATGTTATTAAACATACATTACCACTAGTATTAAGGTTTGATTTTCCTCCAGACTTTTCTTTATCATTCTTCATTACAGCACAGTGGTACATCTGAGCCCCAGACAAGGAGGAGTTCTTGGAGTATCTGTACAAACATCCTTCAGAATTAAATCTGAATCTGTATTTCTGATCACTGTCTGTGTAATTCAAATCTGGAAGATTTTGAATGGATTCAGCTCTAAGACAGAGCAAACTTTCATCTTCAGGACATGATTTATTTTGAGAGCTTTGAAGGGCGGAACAGTAAAGGGTCACAGAGTAGTGAAGATGGGATGGAGCAGATGTTGGGACTGAGGTGGCAGCAGGTTCTAGTGTCAGGAAACAAAATACCAGTTTTTAGGAAAAAATCCTGGAAACTATTTACAATAAATAACCAAATTGATACAAAAATTAATTATTTCACCAACATTTTATTACATTTTCTATTAACTTACCTTTAACTATCAGATATATGAGACTCATATATGTTTTGCTTCCTTCATACTCTCTTACACAGATATATAATCCAGAATCATTTATGTGTGCTTTTAAGATCCGTAAAATTAGTTCTCCAGGTTCTTTGAAAACCTTAATATGATCATGAATCTTATCTCTGTTGATGATTTCAGGAGCATTTTCAAAATTGATCCTCATCCAATATATGTTTCCAGCAGCCTTGCGTGGACATTCAAGCTTCTCAGGATCTCCAACATTAGCAGTTTTTTCTTTAAAAATTGGATAATCCTTACAACCTGAACAACCATCAAGCAAATCATTTACATAAAGAAAATAGGGACAGGAAGTGATAACAGAATTTGATTGTATCTGAAATTAACTTACATCCATCTTTCAGCATCAGCAGTAAATAGATTATAAACAACATTTTGTGGTTATCCAACAGAAGAATGCTCTTATTCTGTCACCTTATTAGATGTGATTCAGTCAAATGTAAACGTATAAAGTAGGAGGAGCCAGTTTTAATGTCATACCATTGGTTTAGATCCAGGTCCATATGGTTCATTTTTTTTTTACTTTTCTACCTCAATGGAAATAAGATGAACTTTCAGACACAAAGACACAAAACAAAAAACGGCAGTAAGCTACTTCTTTTCATTGCTGATTCTCACTGTGGTTTTTTTGTCAGAGATGGTTAAAAAAAACCATAGATGCTGCTTTTACATTCTCATGGCATTTAGATTTGTTTCATCTCACTCTTTTTTTTAATCTAAGAAATGTCTAAATATAAACAAAGTTGAAAATATGATCAGGTTGTCATAATGTTTCAAATATAGATTCAGTCTGCAACTACATTTCCACATTTATATTGTGTTTCCAGTAGAAGTAAATTATAAATAAGTTATGAGTGCCACAAAAAAGTGAAGCTGATTTTTTTTCTTCCTCTTTGTTACACAAAGGAAAGCCTTCACCCTAAAAAAAAAAGAAACAAAAGTCCAAGTTTGCTTAATTAGATGTAAAAGGTGGGTAGTGTTTAATTATGCTGACGGTTTAACCTAATTAGTCATTTTCTGGTTCCATGATTCTGGCTTTAGTATTTTACATCACTGCATGAAGAAAATGACTCAAGTTGCAGAATTATAAGGAGCTGACACATCTTTCAGAAAGCATTATTTTTCGAGCCCCATTGTGATTCAGTCAGTAACAAGATTACTGTTTGGTGAGTGTAACTTTTAGTGATCCCATTTTCTTCTTTTACAAACAAATATTAGAAAAAAAAAAAAAACGTGGCGGTTTGATTTTCATTTTAAAGCCCCTTCTCCATTCTTCCCTGAACAGGATATGTGAGCTCCTCCACCGGAGGCCGAAACTCTCCCCAGAATGTTTGGTTGAATATTTATTGACGTCCTTATTGGAATCAACACATGTGAGAGAAGGGATCCGCGTATCTCAGAGCCAGGTGCTGAAACATCTCATCAGTGGATGTTGAGAGGCCCTCTTGGTCATCAGGCATGACACGTTGTGGACCTTCAAACATTGACATCACAAACATGTCCAAATCCTGAAAAGTTGGAGTTTGAAAATCTAAACTTTTGCCGCTCAACACAGCACATGAACTAAAGCTGATCAGGGAACTGGTTTGGAGACATGTACTGCATCCAAACCACAATCTCTCCTCCTGTAGAGCCTTGAGAATAAAACCATCAAAAATGAGGAATAATATATATATATATATATCTAAAAAGTGGTTACACTTTGACAGGTTTACACAATAAACAAGCTAAGAGAATGTATTTTTCTATGTGCTATGTGAGCGTGCTCAAATCGCTGCACTAATAATTTCCAACTGAACTGTTTCTAATCATTACGTACATTAACTTAAAACTGTGAAAACAATTTTCTTTTGTTTTTACCAAATAACTCAAAACATATTATGTTCACTTTTAGACACCACAACCTGCATTGGGAAATCCCAGAGTGATTGGTCAGCTTTTGGGTGAGGTCATTGGGGATTTCCATTGGGGGCCTGCTGCCTGGAGCAACTACAAACATCACTGTTTCCAATGAAGCCTACTTAGTAGCACAGTCCTTTCACACCAAACCCAGAGCTCAGTGTGACAGGAACAGCAGTTCATGAGACAGAGCAAGGATGATGAGTTTGCGAATATCTGCCAGGACTCTACATATGGTCCTTTTAGACAATAAGAGGCGCACGCAACTCTGCACTCTAAAACCCATTACTTAAAGGATGCATATGCTGAGCTAGGGCATAAAGGCATTGCTTCAAGCAAAGTTCAAGCGCAGAGGGAGAGCTACTGCAACCAAGACTGTGAGACATTTTCATCAGGTGGGAGATCTGGAGCCATTTGGAGGAGAATGAGGTATAGTGTGTGTGATTTGTGCTAACTGAAGCGACCCTCCTGAAGCCAAGATGGTGGTGCACTCAATCCTGCGGCAAGTCAGTGTAAACCACATCCTGTCTGAAAGGCCCATTAGTCAGGCGCGCCAAAGCAACATTTTTACCGCCTCAGTCTTTCAGTATTTAAACCAAACTCTTTTAAATATGACACGGCACTAACAAGGGTTTCCCAGGAGATGTATTGCTCAAAGCAATAAGTCAAAAAGACCCACACCAACACAGCTGCGCACCCGCCACACTTGTCTCTCGCGTTTCTTCTCTCCCTGCACTGCTGTCTGTGTGTGGTGGTTTTTACAGTCTCAAACTTTAACCTTCTAAGGATAAAGTATAAAATATGATTTTTTTTCGCCCACTCAACTATTGTGATCCCTTTTTTTTGTTTGTTTTTTGTACTATAAGGGCAGTACCTTTTATGGCAGCAAGGCCTAGGACACCGCATCATCTCTATGTATAATGACTGTACAATGTCTGTATGTATTTGTCTTCGACACAGCTCAAGGTGACCATGTAAATGTTTATTTTGTTGATACAAAGTGAGACAATCAGGGCAGTGAAGCCATGTTGGCGTAGGGAATAAAAGCATTTCAATTAAAAATGAATTAAAATGTATTCTCGACTACGAGGCCTGAAGCAACTATGCTGTTCATAATAATAATGAAACATTTCATTTATAATGCACTTTACATTTCAAATTACTAATATATCTCAAAGTGTTAACATATGCACAGTCTGATCGAGTACGTGGGGGAAACTAGAAAACACTCAGAGGGTGCAGGCATCTGCCAAGAAGTCAATTTGTTTATTTCACAGCTGCAAGAAATCATTAAGAAACTCTTAAATCTGCATTGTTATCCAGACCACCACCATTATTTTTGGATTGAAAGCCAAGACCTGTCAGTTTCACAAATTTGGAGAGAGATACTATATCTATAACTCTCTCCCTAATCTTGTAAGCCAAAAGAGATATTTTCCTTGGATTACACAGACAAAAACACACATGTTGCGTCACACTATCCATGTGGGATTTTCCATTTGACTTTCCAACTTTCCATTGACTTCTATTCATATGGCCTAAGCCAGACCCCTTACCCTAACCATTACTAAGACATACGAAACCCTAAACCTAACCTAAACTCAATTCACACCTTAGTCCTAAAACTTAAATTTATTCCTAAATTTACACCAACCCTGTACAGAATATTTAAAAGTATGATAATAATACTAAAGATCTAACTGTACCAAGGACATTTTGAGTTGCACTTTCTCTCTTAAAGACATCTTGCAGTAAACATTTTCCCACTCATCTCAGCAAATAAAGCAAAACCACTCTTTCCATTGCCTCTTCTGTTGTACACTAGAGATCTGTGATGCACAAGAAATGTGTCTGCAAACACTTTGGTCAGCGAGTGTTGACTTCATTATGCACGGATGTCCAAGATGAGGCGTGCTTTATTGACACTTAAAACGTATTTGGTGTGAACAAAGCATAAGAGTGTTGGTACAATGCGGCCATTCTGGTTTACCTGTTTGACACTTTAAACATTTTATTTAACTCAGTCTGGTGTGAACAAATGTAGACACTTTCAAAGTGTTGCATTTAACTCATTGAAAGGTTAAATTTTTACTTAGAAATTTCCTGAGAACTGTGTTTGCTCTCATGTTGAGGTTGTCTTTTCTTTGTGGGAACTTATTGATAATTCAGCTTGTAAATTATGCATTTACTGGTAAATATTCATTGTCAAAGCCAACAGAATAGTAGTTTCACTACTTCCTAGATTTTTATATTTGTAGATTACAATGGCAAACTTTTGTTTAAGAGTTGGGTATAAGTTAAGACACACAGTTGTTAATACCATACCTTTTTTTTAAAACATGTACATTAATAATTTGAATTAATCTGATTATGAAATAATTTCCCTTGGCTACAACACAGCTTTTAAAAGAAATTACATGACAATATTGAGTAAAACCAAAAAACAAATGGGCAAAGTCAGGACGTTCTTAGTACAAAGCAAAAATGCTATAAACCATTTTTAACTATGCAGGCATTATAATTTTAGTTACATGACGGACTCTGAAACAGCTACAGAACCATGCTGGACCAGGACATTCTTGTATATTATAAACAGGTAGCAAGTAGCTGCTGTGGTTGAAGCAAGTCTGTATAAAGCATCCATGAAGACCATGAACAGACACCCAGATTTACATTGCACTTTCTGACTGGAACAGTTTGGTTTGTGGCCATTAACTGGGTCAACATTTTGTTTACCACAAGCCAAAAATATTTTAGTTTGACAAAAGAGTAATTTAGCAGAACAAACCCACAACTTCTAACATGTGACAGTGGCTGAGGACTTATTTACATGTAAGATTAGATCTCTCAGCCCTATGTTGCTTATGGGCTTGGTTATTGTTTCCCTGACAGAGAAGATACCATTTAATGTTTTTAAAAAAGTATAAAAACTCTTTATAGTTAAATGATTCCCTTAATAATATAGTATTGTAAATATTTTGTCAAATTTATTTACAGGTAAATACCAATAGAGGAGGCACAAGTAAGATGTCTCTTGGAAAAAGAAAAGAAAAGTTTTTAAAGCTTAGTCTTTGTTCTTGACACTTTGCATTAGCAGGCACATTTTGTTTAACCTAAACAGGACATGACAGGCAAACCCCCTGACACTTAGTGCTAAGTAACAAACAGTGCATGGAAACTTGTGCAACATCGCGGTTTATCTCAAACAAAGGTGAGAAAACAAAGGGGCTTTTCTTCCTGTCTCACTTCCTGCTTTAATCTTAAAAAAGCAGACCATAGGTTGCTCTTTTTTAAGATTAAAGAGAAATGAATGTACACTTCAATAACTTTAACCTATGTTACATAAGCAAAACATACAGAGCAGTTTAGCTCGCAAAGGATGGATAAAGGCTCAATTTATCCTGTGGTTTCTGCAATATGTGCAGCGTGACTAAATATGAAACAATAAATCACCATGAAAAAAAGGTGATGCATCATTTAAAATTAAAAAAATGTTATGGTTAACAATTTTATAACTTAATAAAATAAAATATTTTTTTAAGAGCAGGTGTGTGCATATTATATTTAATTAACTCATCCTTTTTACTTTGCTCAGCCGGATTAACCTAGTCTGATGTACTATTGCAGTCCCCAGAGCTCAGATCTGGTTGCTGCATATAGAGGGGTCTGTTCTGAGTAAACATCTCCAGTAGCTGGTCAAAGGGCGGGAAGAAGCCAACTGCGGCTTCTAACTGCCAGTGTGGCTGTTGAATGTGCACCTGCATGCTTTTGTAGCAGAAAAGTATCCTATAGCTACAAAAAAAAAGATTTTAATTCATCTGGAAGGTAAAAATGTCAAAAAGTCAAATTTTTGTTTAGTTTTCCAATTAAAATTCTATATAAACTGTTGAAATTTGGATTGGAAAAATGTACTTCTGTTCCATCTAACAATATTATTATTGGTAGATCATAAAACAATTATTTTGATACAATGAATCAAAATCCATGTGTCTAAATAATATAAAACCAGAAGTGTCTGCGTTAAAAAAAACCCACTAACTTTGAAAACAAGCAGACCTTAAGAGTGTTATATTTTTAGGTTAACCAGCTTCTTGAATAATTTCTGTCTTAATGAACTTACTGTTTAAAAAAACATTTGCATAAATGATTAATACCATAGATTGATTTAAAGTGCATGAAATATGTTTGTATACTTTTGGCTGCTCCCTTATGGCTCACCAGAGGAAGTCAGTATGACTTGCTCACAGATTGATCAAAGACGTATCACAGGACACCCTTCCTGGTGCAACCAGATTTGAACCATTGTCCCACGCATAAGACTGTATGAAATCCTGTCTAACAAAAAAAAGGAAAGAAAAACAAAAACGAAAAAGCACCCAAAGCGCTATTTGAGTCTGGCTGACCTGCTTAGCAGAGCTGCCCCCTGCAGGCCACCAAAAATGTTTAAGTACTGAGGAACATTTGTCCTGGCTCATAGAGTGAGACACAATCTAATTTAGATACATTCTTATTGTTTTACTTAATTTCTCTATAACTACATCATCATTGAGGGATGTCAACCCAGCAAATGAGTAGTAATGATTAGAGTAGTAATGATTAGCTATGCAAGTTGAGACTATTTTTTCACAATTATTCAGACAGTTTGATTTAAGTGATGAGGCAATACTAAAACACGCTTCAGAGAAGATGCATAAAAATCAAACATTAACATAAAGGTTAAAGAGAGAATCACTAAATACGTATTTCATGCTCATGGTAAGCCTATGGATCCTCAGGAGGATGCTGCTACACTTCATATTCATTACTCTCATCTTGCTATATGTAGTGAAAATAATGTGTTGGCTCTTATTGAATTCCATTATTTTTCATTTCAACCCTTTCTCTGTACTAACCCTAAAAATAACCCTAAACTTGACCATTACCAGTGCATACCTCCCCCAAACCCATTTTACTCCTTAGCCCTTAACCTTATGTTAGCAAAACATCTTGTGAGGACAGGTCAAAATGTCACGCCAAAGGGGAATAACTGAAACCGGTTTCATTCTCATTCACACTATCCTTCTGGGGCCTTTCCATTGACTTCTATTCATATTGCATTCATTTGTATGGTCTTAACCAGATCTTGACCATTAATAACACATAAACCTAAATCTATCCTAAACTTAATTCAAAGCTTAGTCCTGCACCTAACACCCACCCCGAGAGGAGAAATTCTTCTCATGAGAATATATTTATAAATATTTATACATACACATGGTTGGATTCTATAAATAAATAGATAATTTACTCTCCAACTTGATGTTTTTGAAGCTTTATTTAATTATTTTTATTTGTGACAATTTTTAGCTTACAGCTAATAAACACATAACTTGATAGATTACAAATTAAAAAAACAGGTTTAATAATGACATTTACTTTTAATGAAGGGTGTCTGTAAGTGACTTTGAGATAGATTTTGGCTAATAAAAGGCTGTAAAGCTTTGTTTGCACACAATGTAAAGTTTTCATCTATTATAATTTTCACATGGGCAAAGCAGAGCTTTGCTTATGTTATTTTACAGTTTTGCAAAAAAGAAACTACTGAATTATTTGACAGTCCTTAATCCACTGACACCACTGTAGACGACCTCTGATATTTCATCATGTTTTCTCTCATTTCTGGAAGCTTTCTTTTTAATGAATGTGGGAGTAGTGTAAACTATCGACACTTCCTCCACCTAAGGAAATAGTAATGGAATGATACAGTGGAAAGTGACATGTTAAAAGCAAATGTGCATATAAAAACCTGTAACTATAAAACACATTACCTGTTGATTTTGCCGATCACCATGGCCGCCAACAGCCCCTGTTAAAGTACCACACAGATTTTAAAGATAAATCATAAAACAAATATTTTATACAATGGCACATATACTGATAAATGTTACCATTGGAGCAGTGGCAAGTTTTCTTCCGGAGGTTGTAAGTTAGAAAGAATATAAGAACCACACTTGCAGCCAAAGCGACACATAACAGAATAAAAGCTGCATTTGTCTTCTGCAAATTCCAAATATTGGGTTCTACAAAAAACAACAACATGTTACAAATTATTTAAAAAAATATAAAATAAAAAAAAAAAAACATTTTTTTTTTTCAGATTCTACATCCCTATTCTTTTTGTGTATTTAAAACTTTTCATTTACCTTGTATATCCAGTTTTGTTCCATTTCCAAACATTATCTCTCCACATGAGGCCACAGCACAGTAAAAAGCCCCAATATCAGAGGCGCTGATGTTCTTAGAGAGGCCGTAGAAACATTTCCTTTCAGAATGATCCTCAGGGCTATTCTCGCATTCATCTCCATAGTTTCCCTGAGCATACACGAAACTGGGATATATTGTATCTGATCCAGTTTGGAACCAGTACACCATATGATCTGTTGGACAACTTTTATCCTGAGAGTTAAAGAGGACTGAACACTGTAGAGATACCGAGTCTCCTGGATGGAGCACATCAGGAAAAGGATGCTGGATGATGGCATTAATGTTGGATTCCTTTCCTGGAAAAAAAAAGAATAATAAAAAAAATAATAATTAAAAATAATAATAATAAATATATATATATATATATATATATATATATATATATATATATA
>JAGKQL010000006.1:133331-187079 GCA_018398635.1 Cyprinodon brontotheroides | reverse complement strand
GGAGCTGCCTTAAATTCAGGAAGTAGTGGAGCTGTGCATAGGAGCCCTTTGGACCTGTCAAACCTCCACCCCACCGTGTCAGGCATAAACACAACAAAACTTCAATATAACTTTCAATCTTGGAAAAAAAAAATATTTTTTTTTATTTCTATTTGTAATCACAGCATCAATATCCACTGGACAGGGCCATGATGTCTAAATGTAGGAAAAGATATTAGCTTTTGATTACCATCTTGTTTACTCATTTACAACGAGGTAGGGCAATGAACGTCAAGCATGTGTAAAAATTTAGACAAACACGTCCACCCAGATTTAACCAACGAACACTAACATTTACATGACTGCCACAATTTTTAGCCAATTAAATTATGGTCATAGAGATGCACCCAATTTGGCGATGAAAATGAGGGGTAACTTTTGCAGAACATATTAAAGGCTGTGGCTACGTTTTTAAAGTTTTGAATGTTTCAGGCACCATTAACATTGGAGCCACAGCCAAGTTGAATGAAAAATAAGTAGCATTCAAGTAAAAAATAATTTATTAATCCCAAAGGAAAAAACTATATCACTATATCACTATAAAGTACCAATGATCAGTGGCTCCTCATAATACCAGAAGCACCAAGGGCTAAGGGTCACGCATAAACCGCGTAGAAAGACCTGGGAATGGTTGGATGGTTTTTCCAAGAAAAAAAAAAAGTATTAAATCTTAAACATATTTTCCATAGCCACTCATGGCCCAGAATTCTTGAAGCTAGATTTAAGGTTGCTGGAGCAGACTGGACAACACCTTTTAATACTGCAATAATACATAACCTTATCTGATGAGGCCAAAGCTAGAATTTAGTCATTGAGCACACCTCTCCTGGAGAAAGAATAGTTTAGAATATTATTTAATAACAATAACAATTTAATTGCAAATAGAGGCAATAGAAGCATAAATCCAGAAAGGCTAATCAAGGACCATATGAAACCAGAACAAAGGAGAACACACAGGTTAAGGAGGGAATGAAGAAACAAAGAAAGATGGAAGAATGAAAACGTATTACCAAACTCGCAGACCTCAGCATCAGAGCACTCGTGTAATTGGTTTCTCAACTTCCTGACCCGCCGGCCCCAACATGTCCGACTGTGCAACCACTTCTCATCCACCATCACCATAAACACTGGAGTGCCACAAGGCTGCATGATGAGTCCCTTCCTCTACTCCCTCCTCACCCACCAATGCAGACCTGTCCATGGTTTCAGTGTTATCATCAACTTTGCAGATGACACCATGGTGACTGGCCTCATTAGAGACAATGATTAGGCCGCCTACAGGGAGGGGGTGGACCGTCTGCCTGAATGGTGTGACACAGACAACCTGCAGCTGAATACCGAAAAGACTAAGGAGCTCATTATGGACTTCAGGAGGAACGCTGACCGACATACACCCATCCACATCAAGGGGACGGTGGTGGGGCATGTGGACAGCTTTAAGTTCCTTGGAGTCCACATCTCTGAGGATCTGGTCTGGATGACCAGCTGCTCCAAACTCATCCAGAAGGTGCACCGGAGCCTCTTCTTAGTGAGAACCCTCAGGAAGAACTATCTCTTCACCATCAAGAGCATCCTCACCAACTGTATCACAGTTTGGTATAGGAACTGCTCTGCCTCAGACCAGAAGGCCTTGCAGAGGTTAGTGAAAATTGTCCAGTGCATTTCCAGGGCACCACCCCCTGCACTCAACGACATCTACAGAAAAAGTTGTCTGAAAAGGGCTGGAAATATCACCAAAGATTCCACTCAGCCTGCACCAGTGGTGTCAAAAGCACACCTTTGTTTCTTCAGTAGATGAATAGATACCACAGTTTAAAAACACTCTGGCAAAAGTTAAAGTATCAGCTTGACCTCTTTACTCAAGTAAAAGTGAAAAAATATTTGCTCCAAAAATTACTTAAAATATAAAAATATAAAGTAACTTAAAAAAAAAACAGCCAGATGCCAATATATCAATTGAAAGCTCAATTTTTTCAACTATTTCGAAAAATTCTTTGAGATAGGGCCAAGTATGAGGGAGGTCTTGATGGTCTCCGTCTCCGTCTCCATCTCCCGGTACGCTCTCGCCTGTGTCCGACCTTTCAACATCTTTTTCTGAATCCGACATTTTAGCATGGCATACACAATTCGCGTTTGCAGTTTGAAGAACACCTGTTTGCTTCTGATGATTTCCTTTAGCTAACAATGACTGTTTGTGTTCTATGACTCATCTAATTACACTAGTTTTCACTAGATTTGGATGGAGCCAATGATTATCATTGAATGGCGCACATGAAGTGAAACAAATATTTATAAATGTACTCGTTACATGACACCTCTGCCCTGCACACTGTTCTCACTCCTGCCCTCTGGGAGGTGTTACAGAAGCCTACGGACCAGAACCGTATATAAAGTGCGTCCACACACACACACACCCACAATATATATACACATATATATATATATATATATATATATATATATATATATATATATAGCAGCTGAAGTATTTTTTTATAAGCAGGAGCAGGATTATTATATAGGGTTATTGTACTGGATATCAAATATAAAGAAATAGGTTATTGAACAGCGTGTTAAACAGTAATTGTACGTTATACATTGCAGAAGTTATTGCCATTGCAGTGTCGCATATATGTATATAATTTTTCATAGTCACTTATTTATTTATAGCCTCTTACAATTACTCTCTGTTCATACATTTATGGATGCAAACTAAATGAAATTACAATAAAGTTGAATTCTATTCTGTTTAATTCTATTTAATGTTTTTTGTAAAAAAAACAAACAACATTTTAGATATTTATGTTAGCCTTTTTGCAGGAAATGCATGTACACATGAAATTTTTTTTTTTAATGAACAAATACAAACTATGCACTTTTTTCAGTTGTTTTTAGTATTTTTTATTGGCTGTTTTACACCTTAGCTACATACATAAACCTACTTGCAGCCTAGTTTTAAAGCAATAGTAAAATGGTGCATGAGAGCTTAAGCACTGCTGTGGTTGTGGTTTGTTCATATAAGATTGTTTAAACAAAGGGGCTTTCCTTCCTGTCCAAGCTGCAGCTTCACTAAAGGAAACAAAAAAAAAAACTTTTGATCTATACCTAACATGCAAGTAAACTGACACATTCTTGCTATGACTTATTCACCTAATGAATAAGTACACATTCGCACATGTACAAGTATGCTGAGCTTTTGTTCGTTTAATTTCCTGTTGAAACTTAGCACTTGATGCATGTTTTTAGAGTAAACAGCTTTGCGGTTGGTCGAAGGAGTAGTTGACAGAAAGAACTGTCAGAGATTATTGATTCTGCAGTCTGAAAAAACAATTTAGCGAGCTGAATATTCTGAAACATTGTTAAAGAATGAATCTATATCCATTACAATAATAAATAATTTGCAAACTTAATCTTAAAATCTTATTTTATCAGTGTGCACATGCAGAATACTGATGTGGTTGGATGGAGCTGGGTGATGAAAAAAAGTTTCCTACTGTTAGAAAGAAGTTAAACACATCTCAGTTTCTACTGTGTTTGCTGCAGACATGTTGATATCACTATCAAATAAAATTTTATTCTGTCACAGCAAAAATCTTTGATAATTTTGTTGATAATCTTTTATAATCATGATTGGAAAGAAAAAAAAAAATAAGATTGAAGACAAACTTAATGTGAGTTCAAAAGCCTTAACTCAAACTGATGGACCGCCTTTGTTTTTCAACTCCGCCTCCTTTAGCAGGAGAAGCAAGAGATGGGGAGGTATGGAGGAGGTGTTTGTGCCCACACCACTGACCTAAATGTAGCTCTTTCAGAAATGCTGTCAGATGGAGGAGTCTAAAATATCATCTAAAGACAATATGACAAAATGTTGTAACCATAGTCATATATACCCCTCTGAAGACAATTTTATGATGTTTTATTTTTTATTGCTTTTTAGTATTTTTTCTGGTTAATGCACCTCTTACAGCTATTTCACAGGGAACTCTAGGGACAGAAAAATATAAATTTGCAAAGTAATGTCTTATATTTAAGTTTCTAAAGGTTAAACAGAACAATGGTTAATAACTGGACCTTACAGTACCTGATTTACCATCATTTTCATATTCTTATCTTGATTTAATGCTTCTTTCTTTTTGAGCCCAGTGGGTTACACCTCAAAGCATGTTTCATACACGCACATATAAACACATGTTATTTGTTGAGCTATAATGTAAACTAATGTGCAGAATTTTAATGGTTGGTACACAGATAATTCAGTGGAATTATAAAAGCAATAAAACAATAATGTGAGAGTAGAAATATATTTTAAAACTTTCATCTGAAATGTGAGGGAAAAAAAGGCCCAGAATTAGTGCTAAGGTTCCTATAGGTTGGTACGACTGTATGCAGTCCAAAAGTGCAGGAGAGCCAATATTTAGGATGCTCCAACTTTTAAATTAACTGCACCCACTTCGTGTGAGTATACTTCCTGGGTTTATCAGTAAGCTTTGTGTTTACAATGCAGGGTCTCATCTCTTAACAACAGATGTTTCCTATGTACATCTATTTCGCTTTTGGTTTGAATTATTTCTCTAAATTCTTAACCTCAGGCTGCCACACTTACTTTTTATAAGTGCATCAGTCCTTTGATTGACAACAGAGCCTCTTTTCGCAGAGCTCTCTCTGGTGCATTTTAACCAGAGATGGCAAAAGTACTCACTTTCCGTACTTGAGTAAAAGTACAGATACTTGTGTTAAAAAATACTCTGGTAAAAGTGGAAGTACTGATTAAACTTCTTTACTCAAGTAAAAGTAACAAAGTACAGGCTTGTAAATTTACTTAAAGTATAAAAGTAAAAGTAGAAACCACTTTTCATGCCGTTGCCTACATTTTAAAATGGATGTCTGCCAATAGGACTAGATCTCCGTTGTGTTCATTTTCAATCATCTGCAATAGTCCATGCTACTATGCTAACGCCACCCGCCAGTGCAAGCTGCAATCATTTTTGCGCCAATGAATACCGCCCGAATCTGTCGATTCATCTTGTAGTGGTGCGTCCAAATGCAGCGTGAGATTCCCATCCAATTAGATTGAATTTGGTATTGATGGTACGAAAAATAATAGCGGTAACTCCATTGAAATGATTCAAAACTAAAATAACGAGCCAATTTTTTAAAATGTAAGGAGAAAGTACAGATATTTGTGTAAAAAATGTAAGGAGTAGAAGTAAAAAGTCGCCATAAAAATAAGTAGTAAAATAAAGTAAAATATCAGAAAAATCTACTTGAGTACAGTAATGAAGTATTTGTACTTCGTTACTTCCCATCTCTGATTTTAACACATACACCGATTACACAAAAAAGTAAAATTACCCAGAAATATTTTGATACACTCAATTTTAATGAGCATACAACCCAGAAAATGTGTTTTTAAACACATTTACTTTAAAAATGTGCTGTGAAAAATTGAACCCTGTGTCCCTCAAACTATGTCATCAACTCACACTAAGCTAACACATTGCCTATGCGTAACTGCATTAGTACAGCTGCCTGTTGGTCAGAGCAACGTCTTTGGGTCTATCTGATAGTTCACGTATTAAGTGGGAAATATTAAAATTGTTTCCAAAATGGAGAACAAATTGAAATAAAAAAGTGAGGGCTTAATTGGAAAATAAAGAAGATATGTGTATAGCATATTAAACCCTCCACTTGAGAAGATAAGTATTGATGAGCACCATACTATTGACAAGAACTGAACAATTTTAGCTTCTTATTTCCTCCCATTGCCATGGTAGTGTAAATGGCCAGACACAATTTCACCTCCAGCTTCTCTTGGTAAGTTTCTAAACGATTTCACCCCCACAACTTCACCTGTCAATCACCTTCACTACAACTGTGACAACAGTTCCTGCCACCTCAGTGCAGGAACTCGTGCACCCAGAGCTCTGCTATACCACTGTATTGCAGAGGAGCTATGGCACAAGTACAACATTTAAGCAAAGATTTTTGCGCCCTACGGTGGAAATACGTCACCAATCCAAAAAAAAATGAACATAGCTTTACATGTCATTAAAGATTAAATATCTATCTGCACATCTAAAAAAAATATTATAATTTAATTTTAATTTGTTTGTTTTTTATGTCTTAATCAAGGTTAATGGGTGGGTGGTAGCGCTCTCTATAGGCCAGCCGCCACTGGAAAGGACACTTTTGTTTCCTTTCATCTGCTGATCTCAGAGCAGTATTGGGTTTTTCAGTGATATCACTGCAGGCTTTGATCATACTTAGAGCAAGTTTAGTGATGCTCGATAGAATAATGCAGGCATTAGCTCATTGGAGGATTCTGAGTTTTCCCTTTCCAGCGGAGAGACAAAGATCGCTGGTCGAGGTACAGAAAGAGAATCAGTCAACAAAACCGAGCCAGGTAAAGGGGACTTAGGAGAAGGCAAGAAACTAAAAACTAGGCACAGAGGCAGAGAAAGTGTTACAGACCATAGGACGTGGTGTGACAAAGGGTCTAGGCAAGGTCATTGTTGAAGTCCAGAAATTAGATGGCTTATCAAATCCATTGACCGCTGGAGTAAGGCTGCTGATCCTCATGTTTCTGTGGCTTTTGGTATCGTAGCAGTGTGAGCAGTAAGAAAAAATCTAATCCTCTCACTGTTTTAAAACATTTTTAAAGGGGACATAGAATGATTATATAGGATATTTGGTGCTGGTCCTCAAGGTTTCTGAATAGGGTGTGTAACATTGGTTGGGCTGAAAATGGCATATTTACTGTTCTATGAGCCCTAATGCAAGCCTTGTTAAAAGCCCCAGGGTGAACTTTATGCCTTTATGGTCTACTTATGAATATTTAGATGAGCTGTGCGCTGATTGGTTATTTATACAACGAGCGAAGCTGCAACAAGCATTCACTCACTGAAACATTCAAATTGTTGATGTGGTATGGTGACCAGACGTCCTCTTTTTCTGGACATGTCCTACTTTTTCATACACGTAAACATTTTTTAAATTGTCCGGGATTTTGATAGACTACAGTGCAGCAAATAGTCTAGAAACACCCAGGACATTTTCTCGAACCGAGCCATCAGCTTCGGAGCTGGTCCGGGAACCCCCGGCGGACAGTGGCAGGGAGCCAGCGGGGGACAGAGTGACCGAACCCAACCAGGTGACGGTATCCCGGGCAAAGGTGGCCCTATGTTTCTCCCCCCCCGTCTGCCTTACCGGTGATGACTTCATACCACCAGGGGTGGTATGAAGTCATCACTTCATACCACCCCTCCCTCGGGTCAGTGAACCAGTGGGCTGGTCTGTATGTTAATTTCGGGGTGTGACGAAAGTACAGGTCAAAACCAAATAAGGCAAAATCCCAGAGTTTATGTCAACTCGGGGCTTCGTTTGGATTTGTCGGTTTTATGGAGAAATTAGGTGTCAATGGGGTTTGAACTTTTCTGTACGTCCATTTTATCCACTATACTATCGTTATTCATTTACGACAATGTAAACTCAGTTTTGCATTCTATGAAGCCTTTAAATTATGACAAACATCATTTTTCAACATAAGAGTTTTATTTTGTGGGTTTTGCTGGACCTGCTTCTATTTGTGGTTTTTCAAGTATGAGGTACCATGTTGAGCTAAAAAACGTAATATAATCAAAATAACAATCATTGAAGAAAAAAAAAATAATACAAAACACCAACAGTAAGGGAAAGCAGCAAGTTAAAGGACTAAAAGGTGAATAACTCAACTTAGTTGTGTTTAAAAAGAGGGCATGAGCTAAACTGGTGTAAGTGTATCTAAAAATAAAAGGCATTGAGAAAAATGGGAAGACTATAGCTTGGCTTAATGTCTCAAACAGTGGTCTCAAACCAGTGGGGGCTGCTGTTTGAGGCTATTATCAAGTCAGTAAGTCAATAATTTCTAAAGCTTACCCATTCTTTAGAAATATTTTGAATATCAGGAATTTATATGTGAATGTGTAAGATTATTCATGCAGTTTCCTAAGTAGACAAAAGCAAAGATGAGGTTTGATACTGGATATAAATTGTTGGAACAAATGAATGGAATCATAACCACATCACTTTTCTGTGTTTAATATTTACATGAGAAAAAGCTGCCTGTCTTTTTAGACAGAATTGTCAATTGACCACATAACAGACAAAGTCAATGCATTTAATAAAGTGATGTGACTTTTCATTGCTCTCAAACTAAGAACTCACTGGAAAATCGCAGCTACAGAAAAACTCTCAAATATGTTAGCTTTACAAATTTTGTAAAAGTCTGTACTTATACTTGCCAAATTTCAAAGTCATCATTACCAGATTTATTTGGTATTTGATCAGTACTCATGTACAAAAGACACAACAGCCGCATATATCCCCTTCGTCTCTGTGTATGCCTTCTTTTTTTCACCCTCTGGATTGATTACTGTGAAGATGACAGCAGTGTAAACATTTGCCTGCAGGTTTTTGCTTAGTCCTCTGTTCGATTGCAGAGCTTCTAAGGCTGAAATGAGATAGCAGAGAAAATTGCGATATTTAAATGGACATTTAAATTAGTTTGTATAGCACATAACTAGATTACAATTACCATTGCTTTCTTTGATGCCATACAAAAGGACAGATAAAATGATGAAGACTAGGGCAAATCCAAAATAAATGAAAATGTTGACCGGCTGTGACCAAAGGATGGTTTCTGCAATGAAAACAGAATAAAAAAGTAAAAAAAATAATTGAAGATATTTTTTGGAATAGAATAGAAAATCTGTTTATTGTCTTACAATGGGGAAATTCAGCAAGTTCTGCCTTTTTGTGCATTGTCACAATGAGGTACCTGTGGTGTGGGTGGCAAAAGTGCGTAGAATGCCTAAAAAATTTTATTCTATTAAATTTTATAAGTAAGAGTAGAACTACTTTACCACATTTTTACTCAAAAGTTAAAACAGTATTTTGTAATATGGCTATTTAAGTACTGAGTAAATTATCTACTTACTCATAATCACATCTTAATCAATATTTTACAAAATTATGCAAAGTTAAACAACATATAAAGTTATATGCAAATTCGGGTGTTTCAAAGATAGAAACTATAATAAGCAACATTTGCTAAATGTACAATAGCAAATTTAGGTGGTTCAGAGTATGTTAGACTAGGTTAAATTAGAGAGCATAGATTTCAGTATTTTCATGGGAATTTGAAATTAGACAGCACAGATGGATAATAACATTACACCAATATGCCTTAAGTACAAAAACTTATTTCTCTCCCTGGTGCATTTTTTTTAAACAAGATGGCCTTGGTTTAGTTACTTATAATGGGTAGAGTACCTGAAAATTTACTCGAGTACTGATGCATTATTAAATTTTAGGTCAACTGAAGAACAATTTTGTGAAATTACTCCTCAAAGCACTTTTGTTTAAAGTTACTCAGGATAATGTAACTTGTTACTACTTGCCTCTAGAGGATTGTCAATGAGATTCTGAGGAAAGGGATTATTTAATTCAATTAGGAATAAGTCTGTTACAGAAAATGAGCAGAGGATTGTGAAGCGAGGTCAACACTTTCTGGGTGCTTCTCTAACAATCACTTTACTGTATAACCGCTGAAGCAAACATTGTGATTAAAATGAAAGTTGTAGATTTTTACCTTTGCTATCAAGCTTTTCTCCATTTCCAAATAATATCTGACCACATGCAGCCACAGCACAGTAATAAGTTCCAGGGTCTACAGTCTTAGAGAAGTTGTAGAAACATTTTTGTATCGATGGAGCTTCAGAAATCTTCTCACATTCATCTAAACTGTTTCCTTGTAAATAAAGTAGACTGGGATGAGAGTCATCTGACCCAGCTTTGAACCAGTACACTCTGTTATCTGCTGGACATGTTGACCTCTCTGAGTTGGACAGAACTGAACACTGTAAAGCCTCTGGAAGTTCTGGATAAACTAAACCAGATGGAGGCTTCTGAAGAACAGCAGTTACATCTGATTTATCTCCTGAAAAAAAAAAAAAAAAAATTAGCTTCATAATTAGCAAAGAAATACTAATGAGTAAGAATATATAGCTATTAATCTTAAACTGAAATGTTACCTTTAATCTTTAAAAATGTTCCATTCATAAATATGAAGTCAAGTTGTCTGACTTTAATACAGTAATAAAGTCCAGTATCATTTTGTTGAGCTTCATTAATATGAAGAAGGAATTCTCCTTGGTTTTGTTTTGTCTCAATGTAAGGAATCTTTGAAACTTCATCAAACTCAAAGTTAAATGTTGCACCCAGATATTCAGGCCAGTTTCCAGAAACCAGTCGGATCCAGTACAAAGTTTCTTGGTAGAGAGTAGCGGTCTGACGAGGGCATGTCAGGGTGACGTTTTGTCCAGCAGTGACGGTCTTTACCTTAAACTTAAAATCTTCAGTACAATCTGAAAAACAAAAAACAAAATGTTTTATCATACAAACAAGCATGTGCAGGGAGGTGAAAAAAGCACATTGGGTGAAATGCCAACTTTGCTTCACCAAAACATTTGTAGTTAGTGTTGGATTCAGTCATACTTACACACAACACCGGTCAAAAGCAGAAAATATATTATCAGCTCCATACTGTCATTACTGTTGAGAGTGCATGTAGCTTAAAGCAGATCATAGGATGGGTGAAACTAATATGCTTAGTGGGAGGGAACTAGTGTGGCCATAGACAGTGTTTGTAATCTTTTTTTAATCTTGTCTAATCTGTAAATGTTTCTTTATACTACATAACATCCCAGTCTGAAACAAATGAATCTTAAGGCACAACGGTAATATGAGCATGTCTTGTTTTATTGACTTATACTTATGCCAAAGAAGATGCAACATAATCTGAATCCATGCATGCCTACATATAGCTCTTAAACATCACAAAGTTGGAGTGTTAAAGTTGTCTTTAACATATAAGGCTTAGGGTTATAAGATATGCCAGTGTGAAGGCGAGGCCAAGAAATGTGTTTGGCTTTGTTGTATGCAATGTAATACCAATCAACAATTTAGCAGTACATGTAGATATTTACACCAGTTGCGGCCCTGGGTTTGAATTAGCTACTAATAAACGTTTATTTTATTTATTTATTTTTTTTTACATTTTTAATTAAAATAGGTAATTCATCATTAATAAAACCACAAAAATGTCTCTCTATAAACAAACTCTTGACTCAACAGTGGTCAACACTAGTCCTTGATCCATGAGATCACAGACAAAGACTAACCACACACAGTCACGCTTTATATTGGCTAAGGTTTATTAAAACAATTTCCTGTTATAATTATTCTGTTCATTTATTCTACTGTAATTGTTAGGATTAATCGTCATTCATGAAAAGCCTTGCAAAACCCTTTAATTACCAGGGTTGCAAAATATCTAAATAATATTTAGTATATTATATAGTTTTCCTACCCATAGTGTGGGGCTATTTTTTTTTTTTGACCTCCCTCAAGGGTCAAATTAGTTGAAGCAGAGATTCCCTTACTAAGGATAAAAGTAATAATCCTAATTGCTTAATGCAAGGCATACACTCTAAGATATTTTCAAACACTGTACTCAGCTACAGCTCAAACTGTATGACGAAACTGCAACGTTTAAAATTTCACAGCTCATGATGCATGTTCTTATATTGTATGGCCGATGCTCAGATGCGATTTACCTGCTCACACTGCATGGCCAAAAACGAAACGTCTGACTCAGTGTGTAGAGATGGCGCTGGTTGGTCTTATCAATCTGGAAGAAGAAGAAGAAGAACTCCCTTGTTTGCACATGCGCAGTGCACAAGGTTCTGGTTAATTGGCTCGTAGACGCTCATAGCTGTGCTTCAACAACAGGTTTCACCGACAAACACCTCATGAGGGTCGACTGAATTTCTAACATGTTTGATTTACTCCTGACCTTACGATTCCTGATTGGGAGGTGGTCACGAGTGGCTAATTGCCCCTCTATACTACACAAAACAGGACATACCATGAGGCTGAAACTGAACCCTATCCAAAAACATCTCAAACATCTGGAGAATTAGCCAAAAAAGGACAAAAACTCATACAGTGTATTCTGCAAGTTTGGAAGAAGAAAATGCTGAAATCCCACAGTAATAAAACCAGAAGAAATAATCCTGTAGCCATAGGAGCAGTTGGGCACATACAGCTGGAACTGAACATCACTTAAAGACAGACCCTTTCAGATAGAGACCCACATGCTGATACACAGGTCACTGATACAGTATAAAAGAAACAACCTAAAAGTGTTTCTTGGCTTATCTTTTTTCTTTTAGACATTTAGGACAACTTCCACCAAATGAGCCCAGTGCTTTATCTCTACAAGTCCTGTTTAGACTCATTTACTATATAAATGCATGTTATTTAAAGTTTGGTTTAAAGACTGATCGCATCCAGGAACATGAACTGGGCCAAAGCTTGATGTCATAAGTGTCTTTATGGTCAGCAGCTTTCAATGCAGAGTACAGTAATTCATTGAAAGAAGAAACATGAGGCTTTGGGAAATCTGCAAAAATATTATTTGGCAGCATTAGTTCTTAGACTATTTAAATACATAATGTTGCTTAATTAGGCATTGAAAAATTGTACATTAAAGCAGCAGTAATTATGAAGTAAATAGGATTAAACTGAATTTGGAATATGGCATGAATGGCGTTCTGTTTTCAAACGGACACCTTCTTAGACAACAGTGTGCGCCTCCTGTGGCCATCGAGGAGGGGAGGGATCACAAGACAACAGGCTAACAGGCTGCGAGCTTTGATCAGCCAAAAATACAGGAGCCAATAAAAGAGAAAAGAAAGCAAACAAAGAGATTGATGACTAGGGAGGAATGATCTGACTCAGCTGTCTGGTGATGCAGTCTTTCACAAAACCCAAAACTATTAGTATAATCATCGCACGGTTTAAATTACACAATAGAACATTCAACAGAATGTTCAATGAAACTCTTTCTGGAGCAAATATCAGTTTGTCTCTAACAGGATCGGGGAAGCTGGCTGCTATTCTTTTCTCATGTGTGGCTTTCAGCAGTAGTGTGCCATAGGTACTAATGTACCAATGCCTCTATTTTTTAATAGTAATAATTTGGATAATTCATAATGAAAAATATTAATGGCTATCGGTCTTTAATGATTAGAAATAGCAGTTTGGATAATTATATAAAAAGTATTAACTTGATTTACCAGTAAAAATGAATTTTTAAACTGGGCTTAAATTAACCACTAGTAAATCTGAGCAATTTTACTATTCATTTCAAATTGGTAATTATTCATCTCAAACAAACCACAAAAAAATGTCTCTATATAATAAAAGCCCTGAAATTTGATGAAACCAAACAGACAACCACCTCACCATAAAGTATACTATTACTTAAAGAATTATTCCCCTTTGTAGGAAATTATTCTCTTAATAATCCTACTAGAATACACACAAACTACTGAAAATGGAAAACACAATTTATATAAAAATAAGATAAACTGATGACTCTGGATGGTAGCAGTTGTTAGCTAATTTAAACAAGAGTCTAGCTTAATTAAACTTTGAATAATTGTTATCTAAACCAGAAGCAAATAATAAGTCCACATAATAAAAGTTACTTTAAAATATGGATCATTGAACAAAGCTGAAGCAAACTCCTACCAGAGTAAGTAAAGAGCATCAAAACCTATTGCCTTTGCCCAGGTCACAGATGAAAAGAAATAATTTTTTTTATATGTTTTTTTCTTATATGTGATGTGGTTGGAGTGAACCAGCAGCCATTGCTCTCCTATAAGGCTTGATAACGGTTGTAACTCAGAGGGTAGAACATGACTATAAGGAAATAGGAAGCTGGCTATGGCGGTTTTCAGAGGCTGTGTGGGTTGCAGTTCAGGGGAGATTGCGCCACAAGGGGCAAGGCCAGCTTCTACTATCCTCTTTGGGAGACAGGCCTGCTGCACTTCTGGCTCTTTAAAGTTCTCAATAAGGGAGGAGTGAGTTTGGCTGCTAGGGACTCACTGGAGTTGTGGCTTTGGCAACGTGAACAGGCGGTTGTTTTCTTGGAAAAGGCAACTCCAATACCATAATGCTGCCACATTTCAGCAAGGAGGCTTTTCTTTGTCTCGAAGTATCTATTCCGGGACTTTCTGGTTTGTCCAATAACAGAGGCTTTTCGGCCCATTGGTTAGACTTGTGAGCTGACCTGGAGGGTTCTGCAGATAAGTCTCACTGCATGCTCCAGGCTTATAAGCTTTCTCTTTGAAGGAATGAAAGAAGCAGGTAGACTGTGGCTTTCAACCAGGGAATCACAGCACCAGAAGGTTATCTTTGTGCTTCAAAGCACAGAGCTTAGCTCAGATGCTTTATTCTCCTTTGCAGTTGAACTGTGAAAGATACTGGATATCATAAAATTTGCTCATAAAAGTCCGGATTATCTCCCAGACATTGGAGACTGTTGGAAGATTAAGATAGGAGCAGAAATGGGCAGGATTATCTTGTAATGTGAACCCCACGTATGCAGAGAGTAGGTGTCCAGGGAAGAGCTGCAGCTATGGCACAATCCCAGTTAAACCAGTAGCAAAAATTAGATGCATTAAACCCTATTTAAACTTATGGAGGGCACCAAATGGATGGTTTTAGACACAAAAGACATTTTTCACAAATATGCAATAGATTCTCAAAATTATTCTTAGTTATGCAGACAGCACTCTAAGACATATATTTACCCAGCTTTTGGTAAAAAAAAACAAAAAAAAAAAAAAAAGAGGTTCATTTAGGGTTAGTAAATCTATTAAAAACACAAAACAATTCATATCTTTTAAGAGACATATTTAGTAGAGATCTGCCCCTTTAGCAGGAGGAGGATACAGTAAGGGAAAGACCTAAAAGTAGCTCTGTCATTTTCAGAGGTGCAAACATGAAGAGGAGATGGAAAGTGAGATGATCTCTTGTGAAGATAAACATGAAAGAGGGACAGAACTCGACTGAACAGTCAGTGGAAGTGAGAGCAGAAAAAAATAGCAACACTGATCTGTTATAAAAGAGGACAGGATACAATTTTAACAGGATGAACAAATTACTATTTCTGCAACAGAAATGCCTGGAATTTGGGAATATAGTATATAATATTTCCTCCTGCTCTTGTTTTTTCACAGAAAAAAACAAAACAAAACAAAAACTAATTGGGCATCTTTTGGTTCTATTTAAGCATTCTACTAAAAATATTGTTTAATACCAAAAAATCAACAGCTAATAAACAAGATAACTGGTTAATGTTGGTGATTAAGGTTAACCCCAGATTGAAGGACCGAGATCATTGTGGGTAATGCTAAATTTGAATTGAAAAAGCTTCCTGGATGGGAAGCGAAACGTCTTCAAACTTGTAAACAAAATCAAGTGGATTGTTTTTAACATTTTAAAACTTTATTTGGAATGACTATGACCTGGATGACCGACAATCTTCAACAGCGTAAACCCCAAGCTTAATTGTTTTGCTGTCATTTAGACAAACCTCACAGAGCTCAGTGTTGGTCTGGGGTTTGGTTATCATGCTCTTTAAACCTCATAGTTTACATGAGTTATTCTTGTAATGGGTTGCCTTTTGTTATGCTGATGTGCGTTTTTTATATTTTTTTCATCCTACTGTGTTGTTTCTGCATTCCTGAGAAGCAGAATCAACATATTAGGTTGAACTTTTTGTACCTAAGCACCATGATAAGTTGAGAGACAATTTTATAAAGAATCTCAATTTAAACTACCATGAATTTTTTCTATATCATCATCATCATCATCATCATCATCATCATCATCATCATCATCGCCATCATCATCATCATCATCATCATCATCATCATCAAGAAGTTCATTGCTCATTGTTAACAAAAGACTGATAGTACAAGCAACAAATGTAAAGAAGAAGCTAGCCTTTTTTCAGAGGCAAAAATACTTGTTTGGTGTCAAGGTTATGTTCATATCTATTAAGTAAAACATTTTATGTTAAACTAAGCATTTAAGTTGTAAATAATAAAAAGGAAATACATTTTATCCTGCTGCTCATTAATGGAAGATAATTCTAAAGAACATAAGGTAATTTTGGTTATGCATAAATGTATCTCTGTATTGCTGACTAACCTGCCCCACTAAATAAAACCATGGTGTAAAACATTTGTATGACATTTATCTGTTCAATTATTAAGAACATTTTCTACTATTCATTGTCACTGGAAATCATTGCCAAACTGAATGCAGTAATAATTTATAAGCTCCACCTTCTAAACAAACTGCCTCCTCTTTACTGGGACCATACTGTAACTTCAGTAGGTGGAGAACAGAGCAAAGACTTTGGAGGCGCGGGCTTATGGCCACACCTTCCCAACTCTGCACTGCTGAACAGCACTTTCAGTAAAATGAAGAAAAAATGAAGTCTGTGGGGGTTAAAAAGCAGATAAAGGCAGTAATTTCAGCTAGGACTAATGTTCAAAACTTAGGCTTAAATCAGAAAAAAAGCTACAGTGCAGTCTTTTTGACTGTACACACACAAAATATATTATTCAGAAAAGGACTACTTTTTTTTCTAAAATGGACATAAAATCAATCAGGGTCAGCTGTTGATGATTTATTTTAATATTGTAAAACTGTCTATTAAAGGGAAAAGGTAAATGATGTGAAAATTGAATGTTTTTTGAACAACTAAAAACAAAAGATGGCTACTTTCAAGATTGCATCAGTTTGCTTTGTTTGCCTACTCAGGACCTACTTTCTTTATTTGCAAAAAATGCACATCCACATTAAAATGTACAGCAAAATATAGGCATATATGTGCATGTTTTTGTTTTTAATTCAGTGTTTTACTTGCTTTTCCCCCCTGTTTAATTCATAGACGTACTTGCAGCCTAGTTCTAAGGCATGATAAAATGGTGCATGAGAATCTAAGTACTGCTGTGGTTGTGGTTTCTTCATACAAGTGTGTTGAAAACAAAGGGGCTTTCCTTCCTGTCCAAGCTGCAGCTTCACTCTGATGAGTAAAAAATACAGCTTTGAGTCTGCACCTAACATCAAAACTGACATAAAATTACTATTACTTATTCACACAATGAATAAGGACACATTTTCTCATGCACAATGATGTGGTCATGAATTATTTCTGTCAAATGTTTTGAGGATACTGCTCTTGTTAATGCCAGTGTATAATAAAAATATGTATTGGCAGATTTATTTTCTTTTTGCTTTGTGATGTGAATTTGAAATATTAACAGTTTAGGGCCTTGAATAAAGCAAATGTTTAATAAATGAATAAAGCTTTTGAACACATTTAAGTGACAGGTATAAAAAGTAAAATTAAATACCTTTCAAAACTTTAACTCAACATTTGTGTCATTAAAAGTAATTCAAAATTACACCTTAAAATAAGAGATAACATTAATTTTTCTCTTTCGTTTCTTCCCTCACCCCATATTCTGTTGAGACAATACATTTGCGCCTCCTATTGATATAAGTGGTTGTTTTCACAGTATAGCTCTGTAGTTGCTTAAAGCTCTGCATATGTGCTGCCACATCTTCAGCCTGCCAGAATGACAACTAATGCTGCTTTACCTGATGTCAAAAAGAACAGTATCAAACACTCAGTGAGATCACTTCCTGAATCTGGTATACTAAATTAGCAATTGTGACACATTTGTATTATTTGTACAGAAATCATTTGTATCAATTACATGTAAAAATATCAATGCACTAAAAATAGTGTGTGGAAAGTATATGAAAAAATAATAAAAACTTAAAAGCATTTTATTTGGAAGAAGGAGAAGAAGGAAGCAATTTGCCAAGGTGCCTTATTATATCAGTGTGCATGTGACAAATGTAAATAGGATTGAATGGGCTTTGGTCATGTAAAGAAGGTTCTCTTGTATCAGAAACTGTATAAAAAAGATCTGTTTCCACTAAATTGGCTCCATGCATTCAGGTATCAGTGATCAAGTCTTGGTGATGGCTGATAGTGTATAGCTATCATTTATAATTTCATTTTAATTACAAATAAATGCTTAGTAAGGTTGATCATCTCTCAAAATCACAAACTAAGTAATGTAGGAGGGATAGCAACACTCTTAGCTCTTCACATGTAGATATATGATGAACTAAAACGGTGAATAATTTCTCAAAGTCCATCTCTCTCAAATTTGATTGTTTGACTTGTGTTTTTTAGCTTTTATTTTTTTTCCTAAAACAGTAAAGACACACTTAACATCATGTCCCTCCCCAAACTGAAAGCCCACCTACTTTTTTTAGATCCTCCCCATTAGCAGGAGGAGCATGAGGTAAAGTAGTTGGGAGGTGTTGGTGGTCACACCAATGAGCTAAAAGTAGCTCAGTCATTTTCAGAGGTGGAGACATGTGGAGGAGTCGGAAAGTCGAATCTAAAAAGGAGATGAAACAGTGGCAACCAAAGTCAGATGATCCCTTATGAAGGTTGATATGAAAGCGGGAGAGGACCCTTGACTGAACAGTGAGAGGAACTAAGAGTAGAAAATGACAGCAACACTGCTCTGTTTTAAAAAAGGAGATGTTTAAAATTCGTCCTGATAAACAAAATATTATTTAGAAAATGTTACCTTAAGTTCTGTGACAGAAACGCCAAAAAAAAGGATAACAAATCTAACATCACACTTTCTTACTCTTAATGGAACAGGGGAAGTGAAAGTAAAGTGGAGAAAGTCAATGACAGTGTTTTTTTTATATATATATGTTTAAACTGGTAGACCATTTGCTTAATTTCTAATACAGTGGAGAAATTGTCCAATACTTAAAAAAAAAAAATAAGTACCCGCTTTGTGCATAGAACCGTGGCCTTCTAATCTTAGTGTATGGCATGACAAAAAAGAAAGTAATGCAGTGGTTTCACACTGGTGTAAAAATGAGAAGGCTTTATTTTCTCTCCATTTATAGCTGAAAGCTGAAAACTACTGTACCTAAGACTGATTTTGATCAACAAATGAGCTTCCACCCATGCTTACTCATGCTAATATGACTTTTTATTACTGGCAGTTTCTCGTACACAGGAAGCAATAAAGTTACTTTGAAACAATATAACAGCATAAGATCCTGTGTAAAGATTAGGCCTGTCAGTTTTAGACTGTCAATTTAGACTACACATAGTTTCAGCTATCATTGACAGGAAAGAGTGATATTCATGAAAATCTATAATCTAAAAAGCATGTGGAGATAAAAAATAAAAACATACATACAAAAGTATACAAATATAAATGTCTGTCACCTCCATTTTCTCTCGTCTCTGTTTTGTGTGGAAGCTCATACTGTTTGGTTGGTATCAGTGGCTGCGTCCGCCAAGGACCCAGTCTACCTGGACTGAGTCCTTTGGGGATTGTTACAATAAGGAGACCGGAAGAGTTTTGATATGGATTCAAACAGGTCCAGCCTTCTACAGCTTTCATCGCCCCTCATTAAGCGTACGCTCTGTCACCTAGCAATCATGACAGTTAACACACAAAAGAGGCAAAAATGGATGCTGAACTTCTCTCTACTATTGGTTAGGATGCCTTATTATGCTTTTTTCTGCTCTCTATAAATTCTTGAGGTTTACATTAAAGTTAAAAGTTAGAGTCACATTAACCCTCCTCATTGCATGTCGCTGATCTAAAGTTGAATTTCTCATGGGCCATTTTCAACACACCACTATCAAATAATTAGAGCATTAACAGAACCTTATTGGACATAATACATACTGAGCAGGTTATACAGTAATTTGATTCAGGTATTAGAGCAGGGACACAGGTTGCCCGAGGAAAAAACTTTTTTTTAGGAGGAAAATAATTACTAACATAACAAATAGGATTTCTGATAGAGATTAGGAGACTCTGCCATAAAAGACATTTGAAAATCTAATGGTGCATTCACCTCAAAAGCAATTCCACCAATTTTTTAAGTGCCTGTTTGTTGCTAGCTTAAAATATATTATTTATTATTTCTGCAGCTAAGAAAGTCAATGCTTCACAGCATAATCAATTAGGGGAAGCTTTTATCTGCTGCTCACTGGTTTCATCCAACTTCACGGACTTGGATTTTACTATGTGAGTTACTGTACGTTATCTATTATGGCAAACAAAATAAAGTAGTGTTGGTGTCCATTAGTCCACCGGATCTTCCACCGGATCTTCCAACGGTGGTAAGGTGAGGAGGACACACTCTAGAACAAGAGACTCGGCAGAGAAAACACCAGAAGCTGTAGCAGCATGGGACCAGCTCTGGGGCTCAGGTTGATGAAAATGAATGATTTAAAACTCCCTCTAAAACCACCCACTGACCTCTAAGGAGGCTTCCTTGCTTCATCATATTATATCATCAAGCAATACCTTTCTATCTTCTACTTTGATTAAAAAATAACTATGGCTCAGCTGGACTCCCTCACCCTATATCACGACAATATCTAGTCCCTGAATAGATAACAATTTTTGCTCCTAGTTCATTAAGTTTAAATGTGATTATATCGCAGCCCTATTTTTATAAATACAGGTTTATAATATAATTTTAACTTTCAGGCAACATATTTATGTTGTTTTTTTTATTTGAGAAGGAAAGCATAAATAAATAAAAAAAATAAAATGCTCAAATGTAAAATAGTCTCTATTTTAGTTATTGTTCATTCCACTTTTGGAAAATCATAAATACTTTTGACTGAGGGCTGGACTCAGAACTGGAACAATTGAAGCACCAGCAGGAGTGATGTCATCACCATCACCACCTTTGAATAGCAAACATATGCTAAAAGTGTTCTTCCATTAACTGACTCTGGACATCATGTTTTAACTTTAAACACAAACACAAAATGTTGTGTATGTGTTTTTTTTTAATAACTTTCTATTACCTTTTTTTTATGGCATCATGGGTGAGGATGGGTGTGTGTGTGTGTGTGTGTGTGTGTGTGTGTGGGAGGGGGGGGGTCTGAAAAAATCTGTTACTTTTTTGCATGTTTTTGCATGTTTTCAAAACAGAAACAAGGTTTTGATGGGCTACTGTATAATCCTCAAACTCAACGCTATTCCTGACAGTTTGAATTGAAAAAGCTTCCTGGATGGGAAGCGAAACGTCTTCAAACTTGGAAACAAAGTCCAGTGGATTGTTTTTTAACTTTATTTTTGGAGCAAAGAGGATGAAGCAACATACTTATGTCTCTCTGGGACAACATATTCACAAACGTTCATCAATGGCACATTTTGAGCTGTGAATGGTAAGATGTTGTAATAGTTTCTGCACTGATTCTGGCCTGATCACTCAGTCCATGCACCTGCTCTGCTCCACTCATCTGCAATCAGCTCTGACTGGAGTCACCTGTTTCCAGCACTTTAAAAACCCCATCAGATCTGTCCTCTGTGCCAGATTATCTCAAGCCAACCAGCTACGAATAATCCAGCATCAAAAGAAGAACCTGACCGCCTATCTGTTTCTGACCCGATCTGCCTCCTGACTCCGAGCCTGCCCAAACCCTGTTTGATTCTGCCTGCCTGCTTCCCTCTCTCTGGATCTCTGACTCTGAAGAGCTCCGCCTAACTGCCTGCCTCTCCGTCCTGGATAAAACTGGTAAGCCTCCCTCAATCTATCCGCCTGTCTTCCTGCAGCCTGCTTGCCCACACAGATCCAGCCCCGCTTTCTGTTTAACCCTCTGAATAAATCTTCAAAACGTCACTAACCTGTCTGGGTTTATTTGGATCCAGTCTCTGTCTCCTTACAGATGTAGTTTGTTTACAGTGAATATATTTTATTGTCTTTTTCTGTGGATAGTGTATAAAGTGTCAAAAATACTTTTCTGCAGTTCATAAACAACAGAAATCTCCGTATTTGAAACAACATCCAAAGACAGAAGAGTAGGTTCAACAGGGAGAGACTGTAACTCTTCAGTGTTTTATTCTCTCAAAGAACAAAGAAATATTTGAATGCCCGACTAAATCCAGGATGTACTGTTTCAGAGCTGAATCATATCGATTCCATCCTGGCATGGCTAGGATGATCATTGTTAGATTAGGATCAGATTTTTTTCCCCAGCATCTGGACACTGGTGGTGGAGTGGAGGCCAGGGAAGAAAGAAGGAAGGAGCTATATTGCCATTGCAAAAAACAAGTGAAAGTTGCCATTGTTAAAGTACAAACAAATAAAGCTAACAAGTTTGAATACACTGCACAGTCTCAGGAAAATTTCCTACAAGCCATTAGAGAAAGCGTTAAAAACACTATTATCATCTCCCTCTTCACACTGGTAAACTTAACATAGTCACTGGTAAACAATTTTGATATCAAATAACCAAAATTGACTGTGTTTGAGCAGAAAATAGGGGTTTTACATTTCAAATGTATTTTATTGATTTAGATTCCAGATTTGTGTCAGTGTAAATGTTTTTAAACCTAGAATAGATAAAATCCTTTTATGAAATAATTTCCAAGCTTCCCCATGTTAACAAAACAAAATGGTTACTTTATATGAAAATACTTTATCGAAATTTTACTGCATATTTGCCTAGGTTCCGTACAAGCATAAAAACAACCTATATAAAATTCACCTTTTCTTAAATAAAGAAGTGCAAATAAAGACATAACTACCTGAATGCCCATAAAGAAAAAAGGCCTCACAGGCTAAGTAAATATAGTGGGCTGTGCATCTTTAAAATTTCAGCCAATCACTGTTTTGTGCTTTGGAAACACTTCAACACCACCTAAACTTAGCTCTCCATTTGAACAAGAGGGCATCAACAGTGCGAGAAAAGCTGTAGCACAATGATCGCAAGGTTGACTGCAATGATCTTTCTCACAATAATGCGTAAGTGAACTTATCTTCAAAGAGAGTTACATTTGTAAAACAAATTCTAAGATAATTGTTGTGAATAGCTCCAGCTATTTTATTAAGGCATTGACTTATTTCTTTTTTCCACAGCTCTTATTCATACCCTTCAGCCTTCCCGCCTCATCCCTTTAACTGTGGTTAACGGCGGTGATAATGTTACATTTGACTGCAATGTTTCCGAGAAGGACCTTAAATTTGTTTACTGGTATAAACAGTCTCTTGGTTATTTGGTCGAAAAAGTAGCCAGTGTAGTTTTAGGTAAATTGGAGGTATATAAAAAATTTAGAGCCTCTGGCTTTGCAATGAGAGCAGAGGGAGGTCATTATGATCTCACAATCACAAATGTGACCAAAGAGGATGAAGCAACATACTTATGTCACGCTGGGACAACATATGCACAAACATTCATCTATGGCAAATTCCTAGCTGTGAATGGTAAGATGTAGTTTGTTGGCTGTCAAATTCCTGGAAAGGTGTTGTTTTTGTTTTTTTGCAAGTATAACGGGTATATGTCTTGTTTACCATGTTTTTACTAACTCTACAGATCATAAACAGCAAAAATCGCTATATTTGGAACAACATCCCAAGACTGAGTTAGTTAAACAGTGTTTTATTCTCTCAAAGAACAAAGAAAGAGTTGAATGCCCGACTGAACCCAGGATGTACTGGTTCAGAGCTGAATCTGATCGATTCCATCCTGGCATCATTTACACTCAGGGGAACATCAGTGACAAAGATCTGGAAAGAAGCTGTTCCTACAGTTTATCTGTACGAGACTCGTCTGATGCTGGAATTTATTACAGCGCTGTGGGCACATGTGGATCAATCCTGTTTGATGGAGGAACTAAAGTAGCGACAAGTATGTGTTTACAGCCTCATTCACATTGAATCTGATTGGAGAAATAATCCGATAAAGTGACAGTTACGAATAGTAAAAGCACATCCTATCCAAACTTGAAATCTGATTCTAACCATCTTTTCAACTCTTCCACTGTTTGTTTCTGAGTTAGAAATTTGTGTTCTGTACAGACATATAGAAAATACCAAACCACCTTTTCAATCAGCTCTTTCTTAACAACACATGCTTAGATTATATGTGATCTATTTTTATTTTCCTCCAATCTAGGACCAGAATCAGACCCTATAGTTCTTGTCCTTGGAGGACTTTTGGCCTTTAGTGTTTCTATAATTTTTCTATTAATTGTCAACTATAAAGAAAAGATCATCTATCACCACCACAAAGGTAAGTGTTTCATACTCTACACTACTTTTCTCTACAACAAAGAGCTTTCAAACTGCAAAGCAACAAAATGAATGTCAATATATCCAGACACTCTAACCTTTCATTTAAAAACACAAATAGATTTCTTCAGAAGCATTAGAAAAAAAAAGGAACTATATGAGCTGTCTTTCCAACAACAATCCCCAATAACTCAGATAATCCACAAGGATAAGCTTGTATAGATAATGGATACTGCACAATATTTTAAGAGTATAAACTTAGGAACTATATTCCACATCCATAGTTACCTCTAATCTTTTGCTTTATTTAAAGGACAACTATGTGACATTGAGTATACTGAAAATACCAATTTAAGTTCTGGATTAATCAAGTTTGATGGTAAACGATATCAGACAGTTTGATTATTGCTGAATGTTATTATTTTTCCTGCAGTAGGGAAATAATCTTTTTCTTTTTTCTTTTTTTTTACAGAAACCACCGAAGCAAACTATGTAGAGGAGAGACCAGGAATAAGGAGAGGAAGATGAAGGAAATATTTATTTTAGCAATGCCTTTACTCCACTGTCTCATCAGATTCTTGCCAACAACAGTTTTCTTCTCTACAAGCACCATGGGGTCAATATTGAGTTTGACTGCATTTTTTCCAGATCAAACTTATTTTTTGTCTAAATATGAAATCAGTTCTGTGAAGAATACCCTCATCATACCTACTGCTGCAGGTGAATATAAAGTGCCTTGTTAAAGATAAATACATAATAAATAACTCCAAGACTGCACCGTAAATGAGTGTAAAAGAGTAATTCTCAAGTGTCTCAATGGGTTAAAGGTGGGTAAATAAACTAATAGAAATATACCTTTCTCTTAAGTATAATTTAATATCTGTTTTTCGGTAAGGGACATCTGAAAAATGGCAATTTTCATTATTAATGAAACATTTTGAAGTAATTAGTTTGTACAGTACAATGCAAAATGACAGATTGCTGTGATGAGTTATTGTAACCGTGTCATGAAGTTTAATAAACTTGCATTTGTTTATCTCTTGGTCTGTTTCCATGTGTCATTTTCTGTTTCATTTAGAAATCATGCATCATTAACATGGCCTTAATTTACAGCTGTAATTCATTTTATATCTAAATGCTTTATGTTGGCTCTAATCCCCATTTGTGCCAGTGTGCAGGTAGACTGTTATAAAATAACAGATAATGGCTCCTACTGTATCAAATGAAAATAACTTCAACTGCCAGCAAAACTTTGGAATACATAGCAAAATGTACAGTATTGTTAATATTTAACTATTTGGCAGTATAGCATTAAGTAAACCTGCTGGTTTCACAGCTTATACTACAATCACCTCAGCTTGGGTTGCTCCCTGTTTTAAGATCCAACTTGGACGTTTACTGCAGGGTCATTGTAGTGGGAAAAAAGTATTCAACTATTCACCCCAGTTAAATAAAACGAGATTGATGGATTTCACTCAGTATATTTATTTTCATATCTATGCAAAGAAAGAACAGTTCATCATACAGCCCTTACTGCTTGGTATTCAGTCCTGTTCTGCCTAGGCAGCGTTTGTTCCCCCTTACTTACAATAATGGAAAGTTCTCAGACTCAAAACAAATTACAGACACGTTGGTTAACAGTAACATGTTATGAATAAACCTTGAGAAAGAATTGTCTTGTTTTGGGAAGAAGCTATGTCTGGTCTAAAAACACCCTTATACAGGGGAATTGTGTGGCCTTGCAGATGAAACAGACTGAGTAAAAACTTGTATACAGTAGTGAGTTAATGTTAATAGGATATATTAATATGTGAAATAAGAGAAACTAAATTTTCGACCACAGTCAGTTTGCTTTTTTTTTGGCATTACACTGTCCCAAGTACAAAGCAATGAAATGAAGTCCCTGCATTTAACCTATCCCCTTGGGGAGCAGTAGGCTGCCATTGTGAGGTGACAGGGACCATTGTGGGGTTAGGGGTTTTGCTCAGGGACCCAAAGTGGCAGTCAGTGGGAGTGGGGCTTGAACTCAGAACCTCTGGATTCCAAGTACAATGCCCTAACCACTAGGCTGCCACTCCCCTTTTTGACAATTTCCAGTAAGTAGGCATCTATTATCATAGTAGAGTCTTGAAGACAGTTCAAAGTTTGTGTTTACAAGCTTTCACCAAAATATAAAAATGGTTAATGATCTGTAATTACATAGAACCTTTGAAAATCAAGGGACTCCAAACTTTTTTATACTACTTTCAGTCATTCATATATTCATGCACACACTGATGGTGAAAAACTATGTTATAGCCACAGCTGCCGCAGCGCTCACTGACAGAAGCAAGTCTGCCGTACAGAGACGACCGTCGACCATCAGTAGGTTCAAAAAAAGCAACCCTTCATTTGCAGGATGAACTCCGGCATCCTTTAGAACTGTTGCCCCATAAGTGAATATCACTCTCTGATTTATTTAAAACACATTATACTCTGAACTTAATAATTATTGACAGGTCATGATGCTGTTATTACAACTCTCATTTAGTTTGCTTTTTTTTTTTTTTTTGTGAAGTGCAGCCTGTATAAACTCAAGCTCTCAAGAAGGCTTTTTGGCGAACAGGCACCTTTATTATGTTTTTTCCAAAATGGAAGTTAGAACATTTTTTCTTTGTTAACTGACCTATTCATGTTTCAGTTGGTTTGTTAAAAAATATATTCATGGCCACCTTTTCTATACTGTACACTTCAGATGCATACTGTCAGCATTATCAAGCAACATTCATTTGAAACTGTTGGTACGTTTTAACCAACTGAAACATTTTGATAAACGGTCGGGTTTCAATTATAAAGTTGTTGAGAATGAGCTAAAAATGTCCAAATAACTAAGACATTAGGGTAAAAAAAAGTTATGTACAATGGCATAAAGTTCTACATTCTATCATACAAAATGCACCTTCTCATTTCAACAAATAATTTCACCTGACAATTTGAAATGATACATGGAAACTTTAACATGGCTGATTGCGGTTTGGTTGACAAATGTGTTGAAAGAGAGAGGCTTTATTTCCTGTCCAACCGTTCGAAAGCTGAAGTGATAATTACCTTTTCCTTTTTAAGTATGCAAATAATAATATGATTATTCAACTTTGCAGCAACAAGAATTAAAGTGATTTTATGTTACATCCCTTATTTAGAATGAAATGGTTTGTTGCTCCTTTCTAACTTCTTTTCTGGGGGAAGCTTGCAGAGCTTCTGTTGCTGTAAACCTCAAAGGTTGGTCAAAGGTAAAATAGCAGCTTCTATTTGATGCTGTGGCTTTACTCTTACCTCTTGTCATTGAAAGGAAAAAGCTTGCATGAAAAAAAAGAGTTTCCAAAGCAATATGTGTAACAATAAGTGAAGATGTCAGACAAAATTAACAGTATGAAATAAAATAACAGCATCAGCATAAATCGAGACAGCAAAGCGTGCAACCAAGTTTTGTGGCCCAAACAGGAACAAAAATATATTTATCTATATAGCTATATACAGGGAAAAAAGTTTACACTGTTAATATTATTTCTTTTATTTTATAAAAATGTAAAATTTTGTGTCATTAAAATAGCTAATATAATTCTGTAAAGACTCTTTCTGCCCTTGTTTTCACTTAGTTTCCATTACCTTAAGGACAAACCAATCCACTCACTGTGATGTTTTTAAGCTGCTGTCACACTGTTTGAGGGCCTTGCCACAGTGCTGTGGCCACGTATAGTGCATGCTTTGAGGCAACCCTATTTTGGAAATGAGAAGTCTAAAATGTAAATAGAACAAAAAGGCCTGCATTGCCACTGAATGAGTCACTTTTATTATTTCTCCATATCTGTGTTTTGTTTTATTCCAGATTCAATTCAGTTTATTTATATAGCTACCAAATTCACAACCGCGTCATCTCAAGGCACTTTACAGTTCAACCAGATCATACACAGTCAAATTGATACAAAAGTTTTTCTAATCTAAGCGCTGAAAACCAGTTGATTGCATTGACCTTCATTGACTCCAAATACAATCCCCTCACACTAAGCATGCTTAGAGCGACAGTGGAGAGGAAAACTCCTTTTAACAGAAGAAAATGGATCCAGCAGAGACTACAGGTTCAGTGTGAGCGGTATCACAGTGAGTCCGACTGGGGTTCAAAGAGACGGAAGCAGAGACACAAGCAGCTGTAGAAGGCCGTCCAGGAAACACACACAGCCAGGCAGATCGAGCCCCATGCCAGAGGACGAAGAGAGCACAACCACTCAGTCACGATCAGAGAAACAGCACCACACTGGAAAACACAGGCCGATCTCCAGCATCTATAAACAAGGGTGTTGATGGGAAGCAGCACAGCTGATAGTTTCTTTTTCCAGGACAAGCGTCACAGCCATCCTGGAATGTTCATGTTTTTTCCCAAACTACTTTTACATCTGATGTTTAGAATCTTTGTGCAGTCTAAAAGGTCTCATTATGGATCAAAACATTATAGGGACAACACATGTGGTTTGATTCACAGTGAGGTTAGAGAAACTTCATCTGTGCACATGATTAATTACTGTGCTATAACTGGTTTTGTAGAAAAGCTATTAGGAGGTAAATTAAAACTTTTTATTTATTAGAACAATGTTTTTTCAAACCTGAAATCTAATCACATTTATAATTGTCCATCAGTCTTACCAACTAAAAACTTATTTTGCTGTACAGGTCAACTTAAACTCTTTTGTATAGATTTCATTAATTTATTTAGTTGTGGCTTCTTAGTCGTCTGGATACAGACCTATATCAATTTGTTGATGATCTGACAGTTTTTTGGTGCTTGTACCCAGGCAGAAGACATGGTAGCAGCGAATGACATTGAGTTTGGATAATCATTGTCAGATTAAGATCAGAGATATTTTCCCCCAGGATCAGGACACTGGCGTTGGATGGATGCCAGAGAAGAAGGAAGGAAAGAGCTATATGGCCATTGTTTAGAGGTTTGACCTAGGCAAGCTGCAAAAAACAAGTGAAAGTAGCCATTATTAAAGTACAACCAAATAAAGCTAACAAGTTTTCATACACTGCACAGTCTCAGGAAAATTTCCCACAAGCTATTTGAGAAAGTGAAAAAACACTATCATCATCTCCTATCACACTAGTAAACATTTTAATATCAAATAACCAAAATAGACTGTGTTTGGGCATAAAATAGAGTTTTACATTTTAAATGTATTATTTTTGATGATTTACATTCCAGATTTGTGCCAATTTAAATGTTTTTAAACCTTATAACTAAAACTGGAATAGATAAAATCATTTTATGAAACCATTTCTAAGCTTCCCCATGTTAACAAAACAAAATGGTTGCTTTATCTGAAAATACTTTATCAAAATGTTACTGCATATTTGCCTAAGTTCAGTACAAGCATTAAAACAACCTAAATAAAATTCACAGTTTTAAATAAAGAAGTGCAAATAAAGACATTACTACCTGAATGCCCATGAAGAAAAAAGGCCTCACAGGCTAAGTAAATATAGTGGGCTGTGCATCTTCAAAATTTCAGCCAATCACTGATTTGTGCTTTGGAAACACTTCAACACCACCTAAACTTAGCTCTCCACTTGAACAAGAGAGCATCAACAGTGCGAGAAAAGCTGTAGCACAATGATCGCAAGGTTGACTGCAATGATCTTTCTCACAATAATGCGTAAGTGAACTTATCTTCAAAGAGAGTTACATTTGTAAAACACATTCTAAGGTAATTGACGTGAACAGCTCCAGCTATTTTATTAACGCATTGACTAATTTCTTTTTTTCACAGCTCTTATTCATACCCTTCAGCCTTCCGGCCTCATCCCTTTAACTGTGGTTGACGTCGGTGATAATGTTACATTTGACTGCAATTCTTCTGATAAGGACCTTAAATTTGTTTACTGGTATAAACAGTCTCTTGGTTATATGGTTGAAAAAGTAGCCAGTGTAGTTTTAGGTAAATTGGAGGTATATGAAAAATTTAGAGCCTCTGGCTTTGCAATGAAAGCAGAGGGAGGTCATTATGATCTCACAATCACAAATGTGACCAAAGAGGATGAAGCAACATACTTATGTCACTCTGGGACAACATATTCACAAACATTCATCAGTGGCACATTCCTAGCTGTGAATGGTAAGATGTAGTTTGTTGGCTTTCAAATTCCTGGAAAGGTGTTGTTTCTTTGTCTTTTTTTTTTGTTGCAAGTATAATGGATATCCGTTTTGTTTACCATGTTTTTGCTAACTCTGCAGATCATAAACAGCAAAAATCGCTATATTTGGAACAACATCCCAAGACTGAGTTGGTTCAGCAAGGAGAGACTGTAACTCTCCAGTGTTTTATTCTCTCAAAGAACAAAGAAAAAGTTGAATGCCCGACTGAATCCAGGATGTACTGGTTCAGAGCTGAATCTGATCGATTCCATCCTGGCATCATTTACACTCAGGGGAACATCAGTGACAAAGATCTGGAAAGAAGCTGTTCCTACAGTTTATCTGTACGAGACTCGTCTGATGCTGGAATTTATTACAGCGCTGTGGTCACATGTGGATCAATACTGTTTGGTAGAGGAACCAAAGTGGAGACAAGTATGTGTTTACAATTCATTTGTGTCTTAGATAGATATACAATGGTTTTGGTATGAAAAACAAAGTAATATAAATATGGGTAAAGATAAGGAAATTTGGGAATATTTGAAATGTTATGAAATGCAAATATAAGCTAGTAATATTTTAACAAGTATTTTTAAGTTCTAAAATTAGAGTATTTGAATAAATTCCTCCTGTTTATACCGTACATTATTTTCATAAAAAGCAGATCTTTATCATCTTCTTTATTATAATACACTTCTAGAATCTATTTTTGTGTTGGGATATGATGGTTAACGGTTAAGGTTATAGAGGACATGTCCTACCCAACATAATGTTAACATAAAGTTAATTTGCAAACAATGTCACCTAATGAAAATAAATTTTTGCCTTTCTGTTTTTTTTTGTTGCTGTAATTTAGCTAAAGAGATTGACAGCCTTGTGAAAACACTTACGGGACTGTTGGCCTGCTGCTTTGTTGTTATTTTCCTCCTAATTATCTATATAAAATGGAAAAGAAATTGCAATCAGAGCAAAGGTGAGTTTTAAATAATGAAATACATACAATCAGTTTACAATTAACCTTTAATTTGATTTATCTTTAATAATTTATGTTAAAAATCCAAATCCAAAAAACAGAGTTTTTGGGCATACTAATATAATCTGTTAGGCACTGCACAAACTGCAACATGAAACATGGTGGTGGCAGTATCATGCTGTTGAAGTAATTTTCTCCATTGGTAAAAGGAAAGCATCTTAGAATAGACGGTTGATGGATGGAGCTTAAGATAAAGTTGAAAAACTACATCAGTACCAAAATAAAGCCTAAAGGCTGCTAATCATGCTGTTGTTCTATGTTATCAATGTTTTTGATTGTTTTGGCCAATATTCATACTTAAATTCAAATTTGAAAAAATTTAAACAATGGGCTAAATGTCCACCTCCACTACTACCTCAATAAGCATGACGGGACTTGACAGACACACCTAGATTAATTTGCCTGACCAACAATAAAAAACAGGAAATAAAGGAGCTGCTGAAGTTCAGGAAGTTGTGGAGCTGTGCATAAAAACCATTGATGTTTAGCTGTAACATCAACCAAATAGTGATGGGAATGGCACCGTTATTAATCAATTAAACTGATTTTTCCAAAGATTTGTTTTTTCATATCCATGCCACACTTTTCAGATTTTTATGTCAAAATGTATTTTTGGAAAGGATGTATTCTACTACTTTCATTTCACGTTTACACTAACATGCCAGTTTTAAGAAGACCACCCTACCTTATTTCTTTGAGGTATATATTTTACAAGAAATTATCAATTTCTACACGTGTTGTTTTCCGTTATCACCCTAGCACATGTAAATCCTAAAGATATGTCAACTTCACTTCGAAGATACTAATCTCCCATTTACTATTAGGTTCCCTCTTGAGAAGTGTGGAGATTGCTATTATAGTACAGGGATTTTTTATGTTCTAGAAACAAATGCAGGTGAATTGTGGTTTCTGACATAGTGTATTATTTTATTAGGTGTAGCCATGAGATGATGAGTTCCCAGAGGTAAAAGAAAATTAACTGAACTGCCATGTCCCTGACTGACGTGTTTTTTGTGTTAACATACAATGAAACATTTTAGTGTACATGCCACTTTATGTGTATAAAAATAAAAGGTAGAATTTGTTCTTTAAAGTTCAAGTTGGTGGTCACAGTCTGGTGGAGGATGATAAATCAAGAGCTGTTCCACCAGGAATCTTGGTAAATATCTGACAATTATAATATAGTACTCCATGTCCTTAAGACATGAAAGAAGAACAAACATTTTTTTTTTTTTTTTTGCAGGATGATGAAGCAAAAGTTGAAAACTATGCATCAGTCCACAAATGGGTTAGAAGAGTTAATGAGAAGAAGGAGCAGCCACAAGAATGTGTTTACTCTGCTGTCAGAACCAATAACTGCCATACCAAACTCTCTTCACTTTAATTGTTATACGATGCATAACTGTGTAACTTTTTTCGTGGAATAAGTTGATTAGATATATTTCACAGCCAAATCCAAATTACATGAATGTGAACAAATACGCAAACTGCAAAATGTTATTTAAGCTGGAATGTATTATTTGTTTGTTTATTCATTTGGTAGTACCTGTATGTTGTAACAAAAACAAAAGCAGTTCTGGTTTCTAATTGATTACACTACGTTTCTTTTTTTTTTTTTTTTATAAATAAACATAATTGTAAATTTTGTTGACAAATTGTAATATAATAAGGGGTGAACTTAGAAATAAGTTTGAGGAATCTGCTGGGGTTTTTGTTTAGCATTCTCACTGAAAAAAAATGATAAAAACAATAAATGTTGAGCTTAATCCTCACAAGGGTTTTTATTTTAAATGGCTTCTATGAGCTCTACTGTGATCCAGCTGTTTTTTCTCTAATAACATATAGTAAAACATTTCATTATATTACAGAAAGACATTGTGTTAAGGTACAACTGTAACAGGCTGAATATTGCATGCTATATTCACAATACATCTACAAGTTATTCAAAAATTGGAATTTGGGGGTTTTTGTTTCATAAAGTTGCTGATGAAAATAAATGATGATTAATAAATCAAACAATAGACCAGAATATTAGTAGACCAGTACTGGAGGTGGACAGTGTCATTCGTTAAGTAACTCTGTATGGTAGAAAAACTTAAGTCAACTGACAATCATAAAACTGACAAAAAAAAAAGAGTAATGCAATGATATTAAAACAGGGTTAAAATGATGCAAATGTCTGGTCTTGGTCAGTACATGAGCAGCAAGTCAAGGTTGGGCATATTTTTCTTAAGGACACCAAAAGGCTTGGCATTGCAATCTTATTAACAGCTCATAGAATGCATCACAATCCAATTCCTCCTCCAAGTCCTTCAGCAAACTCCTGCTTTGACAAAGCATTCAATAGGCCAATATTTTAAAATAGAAATGAGAGTCATAGAAAAATTCATATGTTCCTGATTTGCTTAGAAACATCTGAAGAACAATGATAACTATCAAATGAAATGGGCTCCAGAAATTTATATCTATAAATCTTGATCATTCTCATGAGCACCCTGAAGCAGCCATACCAAAAATACATGTTTTGTTATTACACATATACATGGATGAAAAATAAATTCTCAGGCCAGCATAAAAATAATCCGTCCTTTAATAAAGTTATAGTGAAACCTAACCAACAAGGTACAGCATACCAGTTAAAAAGAGCCCTGGATGACACGAATAGTTAGCTTTATTGGTGTGTAAGAAACACTAATCAAAGCTATCCAGGTAAAAGCATTTCCAAACAGGGAAACCAAGCTTTTCAGGAGATTAAAAAGAAATTGTGTATTAAAGACTTCATTAGACCTAACTGATAGCTTGTGTAAGGCTGAGGATACACTGTACAATTTTTGCCCTTTTCAGTCCGATTCTCCAGTCCTGCAAGATTTTTTTTGATCAGGCTGAGTTTCAGCCTCATGATGTGTCCTGCGTAGTGTAGTATACAGGAAGTAACAAGTGGCGATAGCCTTATACGACCACCTCCTGATAAGGGGTCATAAGGTCGGGAGAAAATCAAACATGTATGAAATTCAGTCAGACCTTGTTAGTTAGTATCTATGAGCCGATCTACCAAAACCTCAGGAACCTCAGGTTCTACTTCTTCCAGTTAGATGAGTCTGACTTAGCGCTATTTCTCGAGCTGAGTTCGACGTGTGGTTTTTTTGGATGTACAGTGTGAGAAGTTAGATTGCATCAAAGCATCAGGCTGTACAGTGTAAGAACTTAGACCATTTTTATTTTCATTGAAATTTCGTTTTGTACAGCTTTCAGACAGTAAAGGAGCAGCAAGCTTAGCAGTGAAAGGAACATTTTACCAGCCAAGATTAATGTAAACAGTGTGGGAGAAATAAAACATTGTGCAAAACGCATTGATATGGACGTGCAGAGTAGAGGCCTGTGCAGGACAGAAGTCCTGCACCCGCCCGCTTCTGCAGTGTTCAGTCCCGCTCCTGCAAAAAATAATGATTTTCAGTCCTGCTCCCGCCCGTACCTGTAATTCCAGCATGATTCCGACGTTCGCCTACTGCTCAAGGCAATTCGTGTCATTAGTTTGAGGAATCAAAAACGCTGTGCTTAGCTGAGCACATTACTGGCCGATTCTTCACCGCATAGTGCATGACGCACGTTAGGTGGCACGAGCTGCAATATCCAGCACATTCTGATGTATATATATGATAGACATATATTGATAATTTATTACTTTATTTTACATTTTATTTTACATTTTAAAACACGTTTTTAGTTTGCGGGACTGCCACTTATCAGCGCTCCCGCCCGCACTGTGCGCTCTCCCTCCCGCCTGCACCTGCAATGAGCTTTCAATATTTGTCCCGCGCCACACTGCCTTGATTTCGAGTTTTTTCAGCAGTTCAGCAGTCTGATGGCTGTGGGGAAAAAGCTGTTGTAGAATCTGCAGGCCCTGCAGCGGGCTTCTGTTCCCTTTAACATATATTGTGAGTTGTGAACTTTTTAAACCCTGAAATTTCATCATACAGTTTGAGTTGAAGCAGAGTACAACGGATGAAAATATTGAACTGTGTATGCCCGGCTTAAGCCAGCAGGTGAGACATTCCCTCTGAAGGAGCGATATACAATTATTCAAATCTTATTTAAAGCTACAGTGTGTAATTTTCAGCGACATCTAACGCCCAGACTGCAGACCGCAGCAACATGAACATCTCCCCCACCGCTTCTCTCCCCCAACAGTACGGCAAGCTGCTACGGGACAAAATGCCTCCACGACGCCCGGCATCACCTTTACCTCAAGTGATAAGGCTTGTTTACATAGATAATTTTACAGATAGTATTTCATTAGGTTTGTATGGTATAGATTTCAGTACCGTCTTAGTTCATCTCTCTCAACTTGCCGAAGTAGTTACTTTAAAGTAGTAATGGGCAATCTACGCACATTAAGCTAGGTTTGTTGGCTCTAAGGCGGCTGCCGTCAGCGCCAAAGATGCCCTGCCTCCATGGCTCGCGAGACCGGCTCCTATGTAATTATAAATATAAATTCTAAGGCAAAAGCGCCAAATATTAAGGTTAAGAGGCTGAGCTCGTAGATGATGATAAATAACATAGTTATGTATAATATATTACATTTATGACTGTATATCCCTGTAATTATTACACACTGTAGCTTTAAGAACATGATGTGGAAAAAAAATCAGGATGAATCAGGTTATCAATATTGAAAAAGGGGGTTATTTTGGGTTTGTTTTAATCATTATTAGATATTTAATGTTTGTTTGTTTTTCTTTTCTGCCTTCTTGTAAGTTCTTTACAGTTCCTTTATGTGTCTATTTTCGATGGAAAGGCTTTGTCCATAAAAAATGTTTTTATTCAAATGCAGATTCATAATTTGTTTTCACATTTTTTTGAAGAATGAATATAACATGAAATCATAGAAAGGATTTAACATACCAGGGAACCTTTAGTGAAAACCTTTAATCAGAGGTGGGTAGTAACTTGTTGCATTTACTCTGTTACATTTACTTGAATACTTGAATCAAAGCAAGGAGCTGGTTAATCACTGCTGAGAACAAACTCTTTAAATTGTTCAGATCCCTGCTGTTAACATCAGCTTTCCCATTTTTCTATTTAATTTGTTGCTGCTTTCTTGATTGACAAATAAATGTGTGCATTTTGTTTTCTTTCAAATTGCCTTATTAGGCTGCACAGTAATTTTAATCTGAGTACTATTTTGGATACCTGTTTAGTAATTTTCTTCCACTTTAAATGTTTACCTTGTTTGTTACAGACCCGAGTGTCTCACTGTAGGACAATAGATAATTATTCTGTTCTGTTTTATTCAAATCTTTGCTTTACCTCAGGATTGTAAAATCACTGTCATCATCATTTATTTATGACTCATTAAATAATATGATGTACTGTGGCTTTTAGAACTTGTTTTGATTTACTTATTTGCATGTGTTTCCTTTTATCTTTTTCATTAATTATACTATGGATCATTTTAAAAAACGGATTAATTGTTGATTGTTTAATCCGGTATTCACAAGTTTTTAAAGACAACACAACAAAAGAAGACCAAACTGCAGTGTTACACTGTATTAGAATAAGATTCCTGTTTAACGACGTTGGTGTTGTTTTTGCTGTGATCCTTGTATCTGTGCACAAGGTTGTCTCTGAACTTAAAATATTTACCTCATACTTTTTTTCTTATGACACACAAACACAGTTATTTTTACAGTGCGTAGCAAACCAGATGTACAGTTTTTCATTAATCAAAAAGTCATAGAAAGTCAAGCATCAGTCTAATCTAACTTTTATTTTCACAAACATTTAAAAAATACAATAAGACCCAATATTACAATAAAATTCAAACAATTGTAAAATATATACAAACTATCCATACATATACATACATTTTATATTCACCTTACTTAGCTGGTTTAATTATGCTGTTTTAAGTAACTGCTTAATAGTTTTTTTCTTCTGCTGTAAGCTTTTTCCCTCACTTGCTACTGGAAAGAAGATTCCCCACGGTGAGAAAATAAAAAAAGATCCTGAAGTGGTGATCCAAAGTTTGTTTCCATCCAAAGCTTCTTAGTTTCCATCAAATGCTCTGACATCACTGTAGATGGTATCTTCTCTTCTTCTTGCCTTAACTCTGTCCGCCCTGTCAGCTTTCATCCGCAAAAAAGTTGGTTTAGAATAAACTAAATCATCTCCATTTCTCTGTGGAAATAAAAAAGCATGGAAAGTTACATAGAAATTTGCAAAGTTAAAATGAACATAGCTGATGTTATGTATATTAAAGTCCTTTGCTTTGCTTCTTACCTGTTGATTTTGTTGTCCACAAACTGTTGTATCATTTCTGTCTAGATTATCTGACTCTGTAAGTAATATAACAAAATAAAATTGGTTTCATTTCATGCATAAATGATAAAAAGAAGCAACTGAATTTTTAGGAAGTATAAAATCAATAAGTGACAACTCTTACCTTTGCAAAAATTACAGGATTTTTTCCTAATCATACAGACTAATAGTGCTGTAACAATCACCATCAAAGGCAAAATGACACTAAGAAGGAGAAGAGAGTTGTTCCTCTGTGAATAAGTATTACTAATATCTGTGAAATGAAAGAGAAGAGTCAATACCAAATAAGTAAAAAAAAAAGGTTTTAACGTTTCTAATGTGTTGTAGGAACATGATATAATTACCTTGAAACTCCAGTTTTGTCCCATTTCCAAAAACAACCCTACCACATGCAGCCACAGCACAATAATACGTTCCATTATCCAAGAAGCTGATGTTGTCTTTGACAAAACTAAAGACACAACTCTGCCCAGACTGAGTATCAGGATTATGTTCACATTTACCCTCAACCTCCTTTTGAGCATAAATTAAACTGGGACGTTTCTCTACTGAGGAGAATCTTAACCAGAACACCCTGCTCTCCTATGGACATGTTTTCTTTTCTGACTGGGCGAAAATTGAACACTGCAGATTTACAGAATCGCCTTCATGAACTGTATCAGACAGAGAGTCTTGAATAACAGCAGTATAATCAGGCTTTGGTCCTGGAGAGGAAAAAGCAGAAATTAAAAAAATTATTTTGAAAAAACAGAACAATTTGTTTTTGCTTGATAATAATAATAATAAAAGCAAAACAACAACAATGTGTTTTCAATTCCTTTGAATAATAGTTAGAAGTTGTTACAATGATTACCTTTTATTCTGAGAAATGTTCCATTCAAGAAAGTTGCGTTGAGTCGTTTTGACTTTAAACAAAAATAAAATGCGAGGTCACTTCGTATTGCTTTTGCAATATGTAGAACAAAACTGCCAGGTTCCTGCATTGTTGAAATGCGAGAATTTATATTTGAAGGATCATAATCGAAGGTAAAGGTTTTGCCCAAAATTTCAGGCATGTTTCCAGGGACTAATTTTATCCAAAAGAGTGATCCCTCATTTTCTAATCTATTTCGTTTACAAGACAGTGTCACATTTTCTCCAACAGCAACAGTTATCACGTTTAGGTTCACAGCATCTGCAAATCATGAACACATTTACATTAATAATGAAAAATATGAAACTTTACTATACTATAAAAAAACAAGATTTGATTAACTTTGAACCCGTACTTACAACAAACATGGAGGATCAGCAGTGTATAATATAATGCCAACATTTCGAGGGTTCTCTTCAACTCAATACTGAAATTATTTTGCTTTCTCAAAAGGTCAAAACCTTAATTCTGTAATATCAAATGGGAGGGAACAATTTCTGAGAGTTATGATTGGCTCATTCAAATATTGCTTTCTGACATTACTACCCCAGTGGAAAGCGGGTTACACAAACTTTCCAGCTTGAACGTGAGTCAAGAGCTGTTATTATCAGGTGGTAGTAAGTTTTGGCCCCATGTGTTAACCTAAAAAGAGTTAGGTGTATTATGAATAACAGATCTATTTCAAATAAATCTGTCTGCGTAAACAATATATACCACAGAAGCAAAATAAAAACTAAACATGCCAGCTTAAACATGATGCATGACAAGTAAAACGCTTTTATCATTTGGTGGTGGTGAGTTTTGGTGCTTTTGTCAGAACCCAAAAAAACAAACGGCATTGAAAAACTTAGGCTAACAATAGAACCATTGATTCTTGGCACGCCTTTATGATCGGCAGTAAAAGGTTTTTGATAAATTCTGAAAACAAAGTTCTGTTTAACATTTTTAGAAGTCTTTATAGAGCTAAAAAAAGTTAACCAGTGGATTTATATTTATTTTGCTCAGTTTGTTGAAGGATCTGGTGGTGTCTGAAGAGACATTTTTGTATTTTCTGAAGTTGGAGCTGAGTAGTTCCAATGCACAGCAGGTGCACAGCAGCAAAGTATCTACAGTATTTATGTTTGTGAAGACAGTTTTCTATATTAATATGTAACAGAGGCAAGTTTTTCTTTGAAGATTACTTTTCATTTTTTTTTATTTATATCAGATTTACTATATTACTCATGTACATAAATGATCAGACTTGCGGAATTGCAAAAAACTTACATCGGTCTCAATCCAATGACCAATGCAGGATGCAAAAAAAACAAAAAAACAGCGGTTTTAATCCAGTGGATGGGAAAATTAGCTCTTAGAAAGATATAAACTTATAAAAACATTATTATACTGTCCCAACAGAGGTCTAAATTGTCAAGGCTCAGAACAGAGCACCCAGAATTCAAAGCAAAGAGGCAGGCGGACTTCTCAAAAGAGTTTATTGAGAAATGTTGAATCTGCAATTCAGCAACTTGGGCATCTAAGTTCAGACCGTGCACAGAGGAAGAAGTGGAATCCAGTCAAATGGCTGCAAACAGTGCATGGTGATCGCCGCCCAGAGAGTTCCAGGAGTCAAAGCCTTGAAAGCAAAAGGAATTGCAGGTTGAAGAATCCAGCAGGAGTCCAAAGGCAGGTCAGGCAAACAGATTAAAACAGGAACAGGCTCAAAGCTCAGAAGACAAAACAGGTCAGAATCCGGCATCAGAACACAATCAGGTATGTTAGAAAACTCTAACCAAAGGCTTGAATAATCTGGCACTGATGACTGGGAGCTAGCAGTATAAATAGAGATTAGAGAAGGTGACAGAGATGAACTGTGATTAGAAACTGGTGAAGCTAGACAGGTGAATGGAATGAACTATTAAGCCAGTCATCAGTGCCAAGATCATGACATCAATAGAAATAAAAAATGGCAATAGGCTGTAACAGTTCAAACTAAATTTAACAAATGTTCTTATAAAGGGTTAGAACTTTTTAACTGCTTTTGAAAATAAAATAAATTGAATTTAAATATTTTTAGCAGGTCACTTTTTGATATATCTGCTTTTCTGGACTTGATTGATTTGACTTGATTGATTCTGTTCCAAATTAATTTTGGTTTTGCATTGTTGTTTGGATTTTGATTGTCCTGTGTTGCTGTTAATATTTTTTTAAATAACTTTTCAAATGACTTCTTAGTTAATTTTCCCTTGGTGTTAATGTTAGTTATCTCTTTTCAGCATTCCTGTTATTAATATAATTGGTCCTGTAGTTCTTCATATATATGGTTTTCTGTTATCTCTAGATTATGGATTCCCATTGCAGATTTGTCATCTAAATGCCTCCAGTACCTTCCCCATCCTCTACTTTTCCTTTTTTGGTCATTCTTTGTTTCTTCGTCATTAATTTCTTTTCTCCTTTATGTCATATTAGTTCTTCCCACCCCTATTGTATTTCACTTGTTACTCTTTGTGTCCCTATCCTTTCCCATTAGCTATATTATAGCTACTTATGTCCGCACCTTCTGCCCATTAGCTGATTACTCCAACCATTGTTCTCTCTGCCATATATATATATATATATATATATATATATATATATATATATGCTATTATATACCGACATCTGCATTTCATTGTTGATTCGGCTTTATTCCTCATCTGTTTCTCCCAAGCATTCCCTTGTGTCGGTTCCTGTGTTCCCTGCCTGTTATTTTCTGGATATATGCTTTTTTTTTTTTTTTACCATTTACCTGTTCATTAAATTAGCAAGAATCCATCTCTGCCTTCTGACTCGGCATTTGGGTCGTCAACAAACATCCACTAACCTTGACGGTAGAATCCAGCCACCATGGACCCAGAAGATCCCAGTGTGGAAGACTCAAAGATCAACCTTTTTTCAAATCCAAAGAATGCTCTGGACACTCTCGGCACTCAACCCACCTTGGAGTAGGATGAGTCTAGCTGACCAAATAAAGGACATTCTATTACAAAACTCACTCTTTGCCACCCTGGAAGTATCTGGACTATTTGAAAAGTTGATGGTGAAGGTTCTCAGTCATCCATATCATAGTCATCCCAAAAATCTAGCAACCAGGATTAAAGTGCTTCTATACCACTTAGTGATTACAATAAAAAAAAGGCCAAGCTGTATAATTACATTTTATTGGAATAAAATGCCTACTACAATGAAGTAATTAGATCATCTTTCTTTTGACAAGATCAAATTACATACTCAGATATTTCTATTACTGTGTGTTTCAAAATAGAGAAAGAACCTCTAGTTTTTAGAGTGCAGATTTACACTCTTAAATTTTTCCTTAAGTAACCAAGGGTCAAAGCTCTAGCGTTTAGTTTAGCAATATATCTTAAAAAAACACAATATTTAAATAAAATGTATAGAATTAATTAGATATGTACACAATATACATAGAGTTTGAGAAAACTGCACATTTCTTTCTTTACCTTTTCCCACAATGGGACAATATAATATTAATCTATCACATTTTAAAATATTAATCAAATCAATGGCATGAAATGCAAGATGTTGTGAAGCTTTAATGGTAAACAAGGCAAAAATTATTTGAGTCATAAATCCAGCATTTTTAAGCCTAGTCTTTATCAAAGGCCCTGAAATCACTGTAGATGGTGCCTTCCCTTCCTCTGCCTGTATTCTGCCGGCTCTGTCAGCTTTTCGTTGGGTAAAAACTGCTGTAGCATAAACTAAAGTGTCATTGTTTCTCTGAGGAGAAAAAAAAAATATTGGGAGATCTTAATACACCAAAATAAAAAAATGTTAGACAACAACAGTTCAGCTGAAAAAGTTTACCCCTTTCTGTGAATTTCTCACCTGCATAGTTTGCTGTTGTCCAAAAACTTCACTTGCATCTCTTTCTGCAGACTTGCTCCCTGCAAACAATTTAACAGACTAAAATTGAGCTTCAATGGTTTTCCTTTTGTTTATAATACTTACTCTACTCTTACCTTTGCAAAACTTACAGCATTTTGTCTTGATTGAGAAAAGTACTGCTGTAACAATCACCATCAAAGCTAAAGTGACACAACACAGCAGGAGAAGAGAGTTGTTTCTTTGTAAATCAATAATGCGAATATCTGAAACATGAATGATAAAGAGTCAATATTAACCCTTTGAAATTTGGAATGATATTGCTATTGTAGACCAGGAACATGATCAAATCACCTTCAAACTCCAGTTTTGTCCCATTTCCAAAAACGACCCTACCACATGCAGCTACAGCACAATAATACGTTCCCGTATCCAAGAAGCTGATGTTGTCTTTGACAAAACTAAAGACACAACTCTGCCCAGACTGAGTATCACGATTATGTTCACTTTTACCCTCAAACTCCTTCTGAGCATAAATTAAACTTGGACGTGTCGCCCCTGAGGAGAATCGTAACCAGAACACCCTGCTCTCCTCTGGACATGTTTTCTTTTCTGAGAAAATTGAACACTGCAGATTTACAGAATCCCCTTCATGAACTGTATCAGATAGAGAGTCTTGAATAATTGCAGTATAATCAGGTTCTGACCCTGGAGAAGAAAAGACAAAATAAAAAAAAATTCAAGTTTGAAGAAAAACAACAGGATTTTTTCTGCTTGATAATAATTGATAAAAACAAATCAACTGTGTTTTCAAACAGTTTCAATTTTTTAACCTTTTATTCTGAGAAATGTTCCATTCAAGAAAGTTGCGTTGAGTCGTTTTGACTTTAAACAAAAATAAAATGCCATGTCACTTTGTATTGCTTTTGCAATATGAAGAACAAAACTGCCAGGTTCCTGTTTTGTTGAAATATGAGAATTTGTATTAACAATATCAGAATTAAAGGAAAATGTTTCACCCAAAACTTCAGGCATATTTCCGGGGACTAATTTTATCCAAAAGAGGAATCCATTACTTTCTAATCTATTCCGTTTGCAAGACAGAGTCACATTTTCTCCAACAGCAACAGTTATCACGTTAAAGTTCTCAGCGTCTGCAAATCAAGAAAACATTTACAGAAATAATGATAAATATGACAAATGATACACATTTTTCCATAATATAAAAATACCATATTTAATGAACACTCAAAACGTACTTACAGCAAACATGGAGCATCAGCAGTGTATAATATAATGCAAACATTTTTAAGGGTTCTCTTCAACTCACTACTGAAATTTATTTGCTTCCTCTAAAGCACAGATTCTTAATTCGGTAATATCAAATGGGAGGGAACAATTTCTGAGAGTTATGATTGGCTCATTCAAATATTGCCCTCTGACATTCTTACCCCAGTGGAAAGCAGGTTTCCAGAACTTTCCAGCTTAAACGTGAGAAAAGAGCTGTTAATATCAGGCGGGGGTATGTTTTAGCCCTCTGTGTTAGCCTGAAAATTGGTTAGCTGGATTATGAAACCTGCAGGAGCAATAAATCAGTTTCAAATAAATCTGTCTGTGTAGACAATACAAACTGCAGAAACAAAATAAAAACTTTACAGCTTAAACATGAGACTTCAACAGTAAAGGACTTTTATCATCTGGTGGCAATGAGTTTCGATGCCTTTGTCAGAACCCCCCAAAAAAGAAAAGTGTAAAAAAAAAACTTAACTTAGACGAACTTTATGGTCATTTTGTATACACAGAGGGCCGGATCTATCAAAGGTTTGCGTGTATAAAAACGTGAGCTCATTTCATTACAAAAAGACATGCTAAAAATTTACAAACTGATCTATCAACAGCATGCTAAAAGGATTTGTTCTAAAACGCATAATAAATGCCTCTTATCCATTTAGTACTTTTTCTGCAATGAATATGCCATATGGGGCAAAAGTACAATCTTGTGAGGAGAACATATAAATATATTACCGTAATTTAGCACTCGCGAAAAGGGATTTATCAAACCTGAAAGCAATTTTGCTAACGCTATCTGACTCTATATTTAACACGTTTCAAAAGAAGGTGCAAATGGTCTGTATGCGTAATTGCGCACACATGGCAGCGGTTATTGTTGTAAGAAGGAGACATCGAAATGAAGCAAGGAGACGCAGAGAACGCATTTTTTCACTCCGTGTGAACATTTTTGGAATGAATGAGGAAACGATCATCAAAACATATCGTTTATTCAGCATTGCCATTTTGGAGCTGTTGGGGGAACTCCGACGGGATTTGGAGCCAGCCACAAGGAGGACCCATCAATACCAGATATCACAAAACTCCTTGCAACATTGACTTTTGCATCTGGGTCATTCCAGCGCACGGGTTGCGGTAAGCTTTGAGATGGAATCTACCAATCTCGCTTCAGCGCCGTCCTGGACGCTCTAAAATGCCATGTCGCCTGACGCCATACCGAGAACCTCGACCTCCTTCTGCTCTGTGGAGCAACATGCCAATGCTATGGGATGCATACCATCAGTAATCTCATCCACAGTCACTTATGAGCCATTTGGTATGTGCATTTACAGGCCAATACAAAACACCTGTTTTTGTTTTTTTACTGCAGTGAAGTAGAAATTCAGCCACATACCACCTTAGGGAATAAAGGTTGCCAAAGTATTTTTATATATATATATATATATATATATATGTTATATATATATATATATATATATATTTTGGAGGTGTCTGGGGTTACTGTAAGATTTAAATTTAATGCACTAGTTTTGTACAAACTACAAAACTACTTTGCCGCTAAAACCACAAAACGCAATAAAACCATTCAAATAGGGTGTCTCCAGTTTGTGTACCCCAAGCCACCAGTAATCATTATGTGTCCAAAAGAGTGATAAAACCATGGTCCAGCCCCTCACTAAAAATTCCAGTTTGTGAGCTAAAATTACTGCACGCAAAATTGGATTCTTGGATAAATCCGTTTAGAGTGTGTATATAAAACGAAATTTAATTTTGTAAAGCTCTAATGATAATTCAATTTTTAAAGTGCAGCAGTGATCTAATGTAAACATAGGAAGAAAAACATGGTGCAAAAAAAAAAAAAAAACGATTGATCTGTTGCCTAGTTTGTTAAAGGATCCATTGGTTTCTGAAGAACCCTTTTTTTGTAAATGTGTTCAATTACCAGAAGCATGATTTTCTCTGAAGATTACTTTACATTTTATGATAAAATAATTATATTTTTCATTTACATCCTTCCATTTTTTCCATCACGTTTATCCTGGGCTGCACGGTGGAACAGTTTGTAGTACTGTTGCCTAGCAGCAAGAAAGTTCTGGGTTTGATTCCCAGCCCAGGGTCTTTCCACATGAAATTTGCATGTTCTCCCCATGCATGCATAGTTCTCTCTGGGTACTCCGGCTTCCTTCCAAGGTCCAAACAGATTAATTGTTTTTTCTAAATGGTCTGCATGTGTGTGTGCACAAGGTTGTATGTATCTGTGTTGCCCCACAACAGACTGGTGACTTGTTCAGGTTGTACCCCACTGCTTGTCCATAGGCTGCCAGATACAGTACAGGCACCAACCCCAATGTGACCCTGACAGATAAAGCAGGAGAGGTTGGATGGTATGTAAAGCTGCACTCTTCTTCATTAACATTGAGCTTTTACACAGTTGCAATGCATCGTACAGTAAGCACAGGAGAGTTATTTAGATAACACTCTTCTAAAGCATTATTTAGATTTTTATTATATACACATAGCCTCTCAGATTAGGGTGAGTTCCTTGGATTACACATCTAGTCACTTCGCAAAAGAAGAGAATATTCAAGTTCGATCATAATCATAATCCCGATGTGCTGACTGCACAGAAGACATTTTAGGGGCGAACTTTGTTGCTTAAAACATTTTGTAACTACTTTTGTACTCATTAAAGGGAATAAAGTCAAGCCACTCTCTGGACCACAAGGTAAAGAGGCAGAGCAGCTCAACCCAGAGATTGCTGAGCTTCCAGTGCGTTAACTATTTATAAGGTTGAGTGTCCAGAGCATCGAATATCTGACTTCATAATGCACACGTGTCCAAGGTGCTGGACATCAATGTGACACTCTGAAACCTTCTATTGATAGTAAGACTTTTCAGATAATCTTACAAAAACTATGTGACTGTTAAAAAGCCAGAAAACTGACTTATTCAGTTTTTGAAGCAATTGTATGAAACTTTTACTAACACAGACTGTTCCTGAATGCTTTAATAAGAACAGTACAGTGATATTTTTTTATTGCAATAAACCATGCCACAAAAAATGTTTTTAGGAATTACATTGTGTGGGCTAGGACTAAAAATACTTAGTAGTTATATTAGAGGTTGTTCTGTACGTTTTCAAATTAATTTGTAGTTTTACAACATTTTTCTATTTTTTTATTTTGGTGGTTTGGTTGCCACAGAAGGACAATAAAGCTGTGATCCCTGTTAGATTATTAGATGTCCTATTTAATAGTATGCTTGGAAAATGCTTTTGATTTTAAGAACTATTTTGATCTTAAGAATGGCCTCTAGGCCCCTGTACAAAGAACACTTCAGAATAATTCATGGTATTTGTGACAAGAGATGTTATATGCTTCCCAGCATGAAAAAAATGATTGAATAAGAATTATATTTTAGCAGGACAAGGACCCTAAAGATGAAATCTAATGACACTACCGTCATTTCAATATTTAGAACAAAGTACCTAATATCTCTATCTCAGATTACAAAAGCCTAAAATTATCACACACATTTTTGGCAAAACTAATTTTACTTCCACCTACCCATCATGATTACATTACGATGTTTAGTTACAAAGTGCAAAAAACACACTAATGCACTAGGGAGAATGAGTACATTTGTAATGATAAATGGTTGTATTTTCACTTAATTTCTTTGGCCATGCAAAACTCTTACTGTTGTTTACTAAGCATTACATTTTTCTTTTTTTTTTACCCTGTGTACCTTTAGGATGTCAATAAGTATTTCATTTGAAAGTGATTTTTTTTTTTACAATCTAGCAATAAATCTTAAATTGCTTCTATACTACTTAGTGAAAAAGTCCAAGCTGCATCATTACAATTCATTTGAATAAAAGGCCTACTTCAATTAAGTCATTGGAATATTGGAGCTGAGCAGAGGAGTTGTTTAGCTATATCATCATCTCTCTTTTGACTAGACAAAATGACATACTCAGTTCTTTCTTTTACAGTATGTTGCCTGCCATTAAAAACATGCAAACTCAAAATGAAAAACAAAAATAGAACAAAATAGAGTGTTTGAAGGCTCTAGTTTTTTTTATGGCCTGAGAAGATTTACACTCTTACATAATTCCCATAGGAGCCAAGGGTCAAAGCTCTAGCTTTTAGTTCAGCAGTACATCTTAAAAAAAATGAAACTCAATATTTAAATTAAACATATAGCTGAATTAGATATACAAACAATATACTGTACACAGAGTTTTGGATAACAGCACATATTTGTTTTCTTCTTCAAAATGTTCCTTTACACCTGAAATTCCCCACAGTGGGACAGTATAGTATTTTTCTATCACATTCCAAAATGGTTATTATCTTTGAAAAAATATATTCATCAAATCAATGTATGGCATCAGTTGCAAGATGTTGTGCAGCATTTATGGCAAACAAGGCAAAAATTATTTGAATGGTGAATCCAGCATTTTTAAGGCCTAATCTTTATCAAAAGCCCTGACATCACTGTAAATGGTGTCTTCCTTTCTTCGTGCCTGTATTCTGCCAGCTCTGTTAGCTTTCCTTTGGGTAAAAACTGCTGTAGAATAAACTAAAGTGTCATCATTCAGCTGGGGATAAAAAAAAAAAAATATTGGGTAATCTTAATGCATCAAAATAAAAAATGAACAACAGTTCAGCTGAAAATAGTTGAACCCCTTTTTCTGAATTTCTCACCTGTAGAGCTTGCTGTTGTCCATAAACTTCATTCACATCTCTTTCTGCACACACACACCCTACAAATAATATAACAGACTTAAAATAGTTTTCCTTTTATTTATACTACTTAGATCAATTAATGAAATGCTTATGAAACATAAAATTAATGAGTTTCTACTCTTACCTTTGCAAAACTTAAAACATTTTATCCTGATTGAACAAAGTAGTGCTGTAACAATCACCATCAAAGCTAAAGTGACACAACACAGCAGGAGAAGAGAGTTTTTCTTCTGTAAATCAAGAATGCGAATATCTGAAACATGAAAGATAAAGAGTCAATATTAATCCAATAAAATATGGAGTATAATTGCTACTGTATTCAGGAACGTGATCAAATCACCTTCAAACTCCAGTTTTGTCCCATTTCCAAAAACGACACTACCACATGCAGCCACAGCACAATAATATGTTCCAGTATCCAAGAAGCTGATGTTTTCTTTGACAAAACTAAAGAAACAACTCTGCCCAGACTGAGTATCAGGATTATGTTCACATTTACCCTCAAACTCCTTTTGAGCATAAATTAAACTGGGACGTGTCTCTGCTGAGGAGAATCGTAACCAGAACACCCTGCTCTCCTCTGGACATGTTTTCTTTTGAGAGAAAAATGAACACTGCAGATTTATAGAATCCCCTTCATGAACTGTACCAGACATAGAGTCTTGAATAACTGTCAAATAATCAGGCTGTGGTCCTGGAGAAGAAAAATAAAACATTTTGATCATGGAAACAATTTGATTAATGTTTGATATTGTAACATATTTACATAAGAAAAAAAGCTACCATTTTTTAAAAAACTTAAAAAAAAATCTACAATGCTTACCTTTTATTCTTATAAAAGTACCACTCAAGAAAAAAAAATGACGTTGCGCTGACTTTAAACAGAAATAAAATGCTGAATCATTCAGCTTTGTCTGTCCGATATGTAGAACAAAACGGCCATGGTCCTGTTTTGTTGCGATGCGAGCATTTGTATCCAAAAGATTATTATTAAAGGTAAATGTTTTGCCCAAGATTTCAGGCATATTTCCAGGGACAAGTTTTATCCAATAGAGGAATCCAATCTTCTCAGATGCATCACGTTTGCAAGACAGAGTCACATTTTCTCCAACCTCAACAGTTGTTATGATAAAGTTTTCAGCATCTGCATATCAAGAAAACATTTACATAAATTATGATAAAAATGACAAATGCAATTAAATCCATATTTTACCATATTATCAAGATACCAAATTTCCAGATCTCTAAACATACTTACAACAAACTTGGAGCATCAACAGAATATGTAATATTCTGCACATTTTAAGGGTTCTCTTCCACTCAGTACTAAAATTGATTTGCCTTATTTCAACGACACATTCTTAATTCATTTATATCAAATGGGAGGGAACAGTTTCTGACAGCTGTGATTGGCTTATTCAAATATTGCTTTCTGACCTTCTTACCCCAGTGGAAAGAGGGTTACCAAAACTTTCCAGCTTAATCATGAGACAAGAGCAGGTGTTTAGGTTTGGCCCCCTGTGTTAGCCTGAAAAGGGGTTAACTGGATTATGAAACATGGTGGAGTAACAATTGTATTTTAAATAAATCTGTGCACAGAAACATAATATGGATGTAGAAATAAATCTAGACTTAGAGGGCTTCGGCATTGACAGTAATACTTTTGTTGACAATCTACAAACCTGGTTCTGTTTTATAATAAACTGAAAAAGTCATAACAGTAGATATTTGTTTCTGCATATGTTTTACTCGGATCTAGTGGTGTCTTAATGACCCAATTTTCTAATTTTGTGAATGTGCAGCAAATTAGTTTGCAGGCTGTCAGGAAGCAGGAGGATTGAATATCTACATTTGTTTCCAAGGACAGTAAAATAGATTTTGTTTTTTACATATTTCTGCATTTTTGATGACAACTGAATATTGTTTTTTTATGAATCCTTGCACATATTAATGAGATACACACTGTGTTCTTTCTAAAAGACCTTATAATTTTAGTTTAAAACATAATATTATTTATTAATGCACCTTATCTGGTAAAAACTACAGCATCTACAGGTGTTTCAAAATTAGTTTAGATCGCAGCTGAAATATCCCTATGAAAGTCCTCATTCTGTCTCAGTCGTTGACCACCAGACCACCAGGCAGGACACTTTACTACTGTAGCCCTGTCTGTTGTCTGTGATCAGAGGGCCAGGTAAAGTCAATTATATGGCAGACATGTTTTTTTCAGTCTGCCATAAAGAAGCTGAGGCCACAGTGCAGCTTAACACTATTAGTGTGTGAATGGATGAATAACTGAATGCAGTGTTTGATTCTCCAATCTGACTGAAGAGAAATTAAAATTACTTAATAACACACTTCTGTGTGGTACTAATGTGGTTTCCCTGCTTTGAAATAAGTTTTTAATAAATGTAGGAGGAATTAACACATTTTGCTATATTCCCATATGTACACTGCCTTTTTAACTAAATTTAATAATGCTTTGTTGATCCTGCAGGGAAATATGGGCTCTTTCTCAAAATGTGTACTTTTTCATTCAGATGTGCTCGTGAAATATCATCAGCCATGTTGAGAGGACTGTGGCAAACTGTGCAGCTCTGAAGCTAACTGCAGCCAAGGCTAACATTAGCAAGTCTGCAGCAGCCCTCTCTCTACATAGCCATGTTTAAAGTACCGCTGGCTCTGATGCCAATTTTTTATTTTTTTATTTTTTTTTTATTTGGCAAAACGTTCATTTGATTTGTGTTCATCCGACTTTGTCAATTATTATTCCCTCACTTAATGAAAAAGGTGAATATTTATTATCATCTAGAGACTTTTAATAACAGGAGGTGAAATGCAGTTCCAGACTAGCTTTGAATGTAGTGATATCACAGGTACGCTTCTGTTCCAATTGACCCAAGTTTATTCTGTGTGATCCTGTTCTCCTCGAGTCCTGTCCCCTTGTCAAAAACCTAGCGAGAACATGAGTCCATAGTTCCCTGCGGCTGTGGAAAAAGGCCTAGATGCTGGCTAGGGCCTTTGCCAGACGTACATCCTGGCTGTGTTTTAGATAAACAGGCAAAGTAAGCAGAAGATCTCTGCCTTTTTGTGGGTTCTCCCTTGAAATGGCTGGAACATAAGGAGATAATAGAAGGTGAGATCTTCCTCTGCAATTTGTGTTTGTATCAGTGATTTGTTAAACATGACTAGAATAAATGGTAATTATGTTTCCTCCTTTGTGTATGCTATCTTAGAAACAATATCGCTATAGGATTTGGATCAGATAATAAATGGGTTCTACAACACTGCTGTCAGGTTGTGTGCAGGTTTTGAGGAACCAAATACAGAGAGGAGGAGTAGGAACTGATGAGCTTAGATGATTTAATAAAAGTCCAAGGGGAATAGAGGCAAAAATACACAAAACAAAAAATACTGAGAACCAAACAAAAACCAATAAATGTCAGGGAAAATACTTGAGGGAGTACAGTACTAGAAAGTACTGAAACAATATCTACAACAGAAGAAACCAGCCCTGAGTGAAGGCTCTGCTGCTCTTTTAAGCCCAGCACTCTGATGAGAAAAATCTTTTTCACGTGTTTAGACTACCCAGGTTCCTCTAAAAGATCCTCACTGGAAGAGATGCACAACTCGCAGTAACCCACCATCGGGAACCCTGACAACTGCCACAATATCAAATACCAATTAGTTATCATTATCATTTTAAAAAGAGGTAATAATAAGGTTTTCACTCTATTTTGTCATTATAAATAACAATCTATAATTCTTTACTTTTATCCACAGTTATAGTTCTCGTTTTTCTTGCTTTTCTTACATTTAATTCTGAGGTACAAATGATAAAAATAAACATAACATGTAGAAATAATGTATAGATACATTTAAAACCTAACCTAAATGTAGAAACTCAAACTAAATACAGACTACATCATGCTCATATGAAATTATAACCTGTACTCTTGATACCCAATTAGTTATGGAACAGCCCCCCTGATAACACAGAAACAGTCCATTTCTTAATTCACATGAACGCAAGTACAGACTAATGTTCTCACAAAAAACGTTCTTGACAATTGCAGAGCAAGGACTTGTGGAGAAAAGGAGCACTCAGTACAAAGAAGAAGCGTACTTATGTTATCACATCTAATTCATCAAGGCTCATAAGGGCCTAAATTTCACCTCCTTGTATTAATATACAATAAGCAGAATATAAATTAATGTTTTGACAAATAAAAAAAAGAAAGAAATGAAATAAAAAAAAATCGGTGACAGTATTTCACATATGAATATGCTGTGAGAGGTCAGCTTTTCAATGCCGGAATACAAACCATTATTCAAGCACTCAAAGCAGGAGGAACAGACAGTGTGATCTGGTCAGATGCCAGGATCTCCTCTCTCCAAGGCATGCTTTGAGTGCAGAGACTGGGAATGTTTTTATGATGGTATGATAATATACTTTAATTTAACCTTTGTGACGCTGTTTCATCAAACATCACATTTTGCATTGACTTAGCAGTCCCATCTAAAAAAAAAGTGGTTACTTTCCCAAACAATAAACCTTTGGTGACTAAAGAACTTAAATCCGAGATTAATAAAAACAATGTATTAAGGTAATCCAATGGAGAAAAAAAAAGGCAGTTGGAGATTAAAATGGAAATAAGGATAGCAAAAATGACATAAAAGAATAAAATTGAAATTCTGAATTGTTGAGTTGGATCTCAGCGTAGCCATTAATGAATCAGTTTTCTTGTGAGACCACGCAGGTCATTTACTTGGATGGTGTGGAAAATACTGACTTAGCAAGGTGTTGCAGCCTCATATTTTAATCGAGTGACTTGCCTCTTACTTTAATCTTGTTGATCAGATTTTATTATCATTTCTAAACTCCCTGACAGACAGACCCCATTAGGTTTTTGTCTGGACCTCAATGTGTTCAAAATTAAGGAAATAACCATGAATTTTAGGAAAAATCGTTCTAACCCAGAAGCCAGCGGGATTTTTGAAAAAAACTGTTGAACTAATAGAGATTTATAAATACTTGGGAACTTTGACTGCAACATGGAGTCAAACACAGAGTCCATATTTAAGCAGAGATAACAAAGAATACTGCAGAAGTTTCATTCTTTTAATTTATCTCAGAGAATTTTATGTAATTTCTATCTTTTCTTTTATTTGTTGGTTCTATGGATTGTCTTTTAAAGACAAAAATAGCCCCAAAAACATTGTTAGAATCTGCTCCAGGATCCTTGAAGAGACCTGGGCTCTCTCTGGAAAACATGGATGGATGGATGGATGGATGGATGGATGGATGGATGGATGGATG
>JAGKQL010000006.1:122689-133321 GCA_018398635.1 Cyprinodon brontotheroides | reverse complement strand
GATGGATGGATGGATGGATGGATGGATGGATGGATGGATGGATGGATACGTTCTCGGTCTTGTGTTCTTGCTGGGGCTGATAATCTTTCACAAGCCTAAGAATGCACAAGTAATTTTACAGAAAATGGCAACTATGTAAGATTCAGAAATTGTCACTGGAACTTGGGCAATATTAAATGTATATGCTCAACACTAAATAAACATTAAAGACTAACTAGCATCTATTGAAAGAGAAAAAATATTAGAATTACACTGTGCTGAGGAGCATAGCCCTGCTGGCGTGATTTGGTATTGCTATTCAGAAGTACTAAGTTAATTCTATAACTTTTTATTTTGGTATTCTTGTTGTTATTTTATAATTAATACTTTTTATATAACTGCTATTTATGTGACAGGTCTGTCTTGTCTGTAAACCTAGTGACTAAGCCTAACAATCAAAATCTTTGTGGTTTAGTGACCAGAGATGCCTGCTATGAGATACAACCTTATGCAACAATTAGGGTAGTGATAAGACCACTACAACACCACAAGAAACAACAACTCATGGTAATCTAATTGTCTGTGGTATCAACTAATGATAGTCCCTACAACACAAAGATAAGTTTACATAACAATAAATCAGGCTGTATCTACTTCCTGCTGGGGTTTTTTGCCACCAGTATTTTCTTGCATACTTATTATAGTTGATTTTATGGACCAAAGGTTATTTGAAACTAATATTTCCAGTAATACATTCCTTTCCAATCAGATAATTGTAACTGTAAGAAAAAATGTATAATCGAAAGATCCGTCCTCATCATAAAGACAAACTATTTTTGTAGAATTTTCTCACTCTCCTGTCAGCGTTGCCAGCAAACACTTTTGCTTTATCTAACAAACTCTTATATGACATGGCAGCATAGGGGAGTGTTGGCCTTGTGGTTAAAGAACTTAACTTTTGCTCTGAGAAGTTTGCAAGTACCGAGCTGAATCCACACAGCCTCCACTCTGGGTTCCTGTGCAAAACCCTTAACCTGTGATTGCTCGCCGGTTTCCACACAATGGCAGCCCACTGCTCCCCAAGAGGATGGGTCATTTGCAGAGGGTGAATTTCCCAATTGTGGGACAATAAAGGGATTTACATTTACAGCAACTGGAATCTTGTGTGTCTCTATGTGTGTGGTTTGGGTGGGGTTAGATTTCAACAACCTGTTTGTATATAGGAAAAAGCTCACATATTATAATCTTTTTTTAATACAATTTCTACAACTTACAAAAAGGGGCAACACAGAAAACATTAGTAATTACCTTTAACCTACTGAGAACCTCACCATCACCACACCAAAGTGATATTTTCCTTATTAGCCTGCGTAACTTTAATCCTCTAGCATCTAAAGGCTTAGGTTGTACAAAATGTTTTAGGTTTAAATTTTACAGTCTGATAACAGCAAAGTCCACTTTAATTGTTCAAGTGAAGGGTGCAGGACATATCACCGAGCTTATACACCTGCCCACATTAAAGTAGTCAGTCACTGTGAAACTCTGAATGCTTGGAGCAACGTGTCTTTGTGTCTGCATCTGGAAACCACCTTTTTACCACTTCTCAATGCTTTGTCACTGGTGCTTTATAAAGTTCTTAGAACAAGAGGGAAATTAAATGCATTTGCGCAACAAACAAAGTTTATAAAATCCTATTAACTATTATTAACAAAATCTTTGATATAAAGCTTTGGCTTAAATGTTATAGTCTTGAGACAGAAAACAAAAACGAGGTGTTTTATGTTTCATTCTCTTCTTCTCACCTTGTACATCCTGTTGAGGTTGTGAGGCAGCTCTGTTTTGAGTAAACAACTTCTGTGGTTGGTCAAAGGCCTGGAAATGCCTCACCACAGTCTGTTTGTCACTGCAAATGCGGCATGTAGCTTTGACATGCAAAATGCAAATACAAAGGGCGTCAATCGGTTGTAAATAAATTTAAGAAACCTAACCTTCAACTTTAAGGTACACAATGCTCTTACTATATTTTGTGAGAAAAATAAGCAGTCTTTGCACTAAAATTAATTCTTATAAATCCTAGTAATAAAATACTACCTTTTAAATGAAATGCACTTTCTAAATGTTCAGCCCACAATAGAAAGAGGTCGAAGCAACTTTTAAGATAACAATGAAGTGTTTGAGTCGAGATATGATGAGACTTTCACCTAATATTACCATCTAGTATCAAAATTGTAATCATTCTGAATATTACTCTACATTTTTGTATGGTTTGGATGGTAAATATTTGTTTGTCCTACATAATATATCTTTTATTCATATTTTTCAAGCAAAAAAAAACCCAACAAGACCTATAACTTGGCAATGTTAAGTATGTTAAGAAGCTTGCTGATGTTTGTTTTTCAGTATTTTGTGTTGCATACTGGTTATACTTAGGAGGCACATTTAATTAGGTTGTCCTCCATGCATGGTCTTACTCATTTTCACCTCAGTCACCAGATACTTACATAAGTATGTATCAGCAAGTAGAGAGTATCTGAAGCAGGTTGGCGATGGGTTATGGGAATTAATATCAAGAATGAAAGGAGTAAGCCTTGTGAGTCCCATCAAGTCATACCTTATTTGAGTGGGGTGGACGTGGTTTGTTACTCCTAGCAAACACAGAAAGTTTCTTGTTACCACTCTCACAATGCCAAATTGAATGTGCCTCTGCCTTGATTGTAATTTGTTGTTGCTGTGTAATATGAGTTATGTTGTGCAACTGCCCTGCCCACTGTATTACCAACTAGCTGGCCATTATTCATAAATATATATGACATTTTCTTGATTAATACTGGTTGAATGTGTCCTATGGGTCTTAAACTTGACACGTCTAAAAAGACCCAACATTTATTAAACCTTTTTTTTTTTTTTTGTTTAGTTTGCCTGCACAGGAAGAGAGCCACCTATGCAAGCATAGTCATCTTCATTAGGTGCATATTACCTGCATTTTCTGTCATAATGAAATTAAACCAATCAGAAAGTTAGTTCTACAGTCACAAGGCAGTTTGTGTACTTGAGAGGGTACTTTACTTCCTAATATAAAAACTTATGCCTCAAACTAAACCACTACACAAATTATTTGACTGTTGTTGGATCCTTTGCATAGATGATACAATTTTTATTATAAAAGGGAACTTCACAGAAGTGGATACAGTGAAAATGACTTTGAAGAAGAAGATCAATGCAAGAAAATTATGCCTCTAATTTGAAATATATGGAAAACTTCAAAGTTTTTTGTTTTTTTTCAGTACAGAGGCTGTTACCTATGTTTAGATCAGTATGTTAAAAATATACCTGCAACATCAAGATTGAAAAATCTGATTCTTCAGTTTCTATTTGAAATATGTAAAAAATGTAACACACATACTCTGCCAGCACCCAGCAATACTTCTGACATTCCTGACATGTCAGATGTATTGGGATCTCATGGTTTGCACATGAGGCTTCAGGTCTGATGTCCAGGTGACATGATGTCAATTCATTTCAATTTTGTTTATTTATATAGCGCCAATTCACAACACACGTCATCTCAAGGCACGTTACGGAGACAATACAACAAGATCATAGTCATGTTCATGCCCTTAAAGGTAGGGCACATTTTTGGTGCCAAAATTAAGGCAATTGCACACACAGAAGTCCCTACTTCCTCTGCACAGGAGGCTATATCTAATCCGATGACAGCTACTGATTTGATCAATGATCCAGTAACTGATCCAGTAACTGAGCTGCTGGAGCTAGAAATTGAAAGGGGGAGTATCTACCTGTGTTAGCTTGGAAAGGCTGGTGACTAGCATGCCTAGGTTTGTCACTCCATTGATTGCCTACCTCCTCTCCTGTACATTAGCACAAATAGAATGGTGTTAGCATTACATGTCACGCTTGGGCTGGTCATCCACATTCATTTTGATTAATATAGATTTATGAAGACAAAGTTGGCTTACAACTAGGAAACGCGTAAAGATAATTCTACCACTTTTCTCACTACCTGTGCATCTTTAATCAGCTCTAGTTTAAAAAAATCACAGTACTTAGACTCATCCAATGAAGATTATATTGTTGAAAATCAGCGGGGTCCGAATAAAGAAAATCAACAACCAGTAAAGGTCCCGAGACATTTCTAATTATAATCTGTTGCTTTAAACAGAATTTAACACTGAAATAAAATGAGATGTTTATGCATTCTTGTTATACAGTGACTTTTTAAATAATAAAAAAAATTTTATAGAAAATTTTTCCATTTTAAAATCTAAAGTGTATTTTTAAATAGAGAACAACAATCGTTCAGTATGGTATAGAATTTCCTGATTCACATATGTTATAAAACACCTGAACTGACCTTTTTTTTCTTTTTTTTGGCTTAATAAGAGAAGTGATCTACATTGCTTTAAACCTGGGTTTGAATAGTGAGAAAGGAGTTAATTTTGAATCAGGATCGATATTTATTTTTGATTATGTTCATGGTGTGAGTGTTCAAAGGCATAGGGGATGAAAAAGTAGTGGACTCGAAATTACCCACAATGCACCTTAAAATGTAGTGATAGTTCATGGTGACGGAACTTCTCCACTGAGGGCGCCATCTACACCGCTCTTCACTGAGCCTGGTACACTTGGAGGAAAAGAACACCCACGTGTGAATGCTGTTCCTGGACTTCAGCCCAGTTTTAACACCATCATCCCACAGCATCTGATAGGAAAACTAGAACACCTGGGTTTCAGCACACTCCCTTACAATTGGCTGCCAGACTTCCTCACCAACATACCCCAGTCAGTCTGGGTTGGACAGAACACCTCTGATGTCATCTCCCAGAGCACGGGCTCCCCTCAGGTCACCGTGATGACACATGACTGCGTCCACAGGGTCACCACCAATTACATCGTATATTTTATAGATGACACTATAGTGGTGGGCCTCATCAGAGATGACAACGACCGGGACTAAAGAGAGGAGGTGGAGCAGCTGGTGGGCTGGTGCAGAGAAAACAGCCGGATCCAGAAGGTGAAGAAGACAAAGGAGATCATTGGCAACTTCAGGAAGAACCGCTCATCTGCTCATCAACAGCTAGGCTGTAGAGGTGGTCAGTAGCACCAAATTTCTTTGGGATGCACATCACAGACAACCTCACCTGGACTATGAACACCAACTCACTGGTCAAAATGGCAAAAAAGCTCTTCTTCTGCCTGAGGAGAATGAAGAGAACCCACCTGCCCCCTCCCATCCTCACGGCCTTTTACAGAGGCACCATAGAGGGAATTCTGAAAGGCTGTCTCACTGTGTGGTGTGGAGGCTGCAGTGCCTCCAACTGGAAGAACACCAGGAGAGTGGTGAGGAGAGCCATGAGGATAATTGAGGCTTTTCTTCCCTCCATTATGGACATTTCATCCCAGCGCTGTGTGTCCCGAGCCCATAACATCACCAGTGACCCCCTCAGACCCCCAAACATGGACTGTTCTCCCTGCTGCCCTCTGGAAAGAGGCTTCGTAGCATTAGCTGAAAGTACAGCAGGTTCTGCAACAGCTTTTTCCCCGCTGCCATCAGAATGTTGAACTGTTGAACTCTAAACTGGAGTCTGCATCACACATGCAACATTATTTTGCACTACCAACATGGCTGAACTTTTATACTCCTTTTGAATAGGGCACAACTCAATGCTCTACTGCATTTCACACCTCAATCACTTTATAGACCGGGGACCATAAATTCCACTATATAGTCCCTGCTCTATAAAGTGATTGAGGGATTTAGGGATTAGGGTGGATGAGACAAGAGTTAAACACAAAAATAACAAATAATATACTTGAAGAACACAGCAATAGTTCAGAAACACATGGTGTGTACTGTAACCAGAGTGAGGTACTGGCGTATAAAATTGTGCACTGTGCTCAGTGCAGATTGTGTAGATCAATCTATAACACACAGAGACACTTATGTCTGAAGTGTTTTTGCTTCAAGACCCAGAAATACAGTCAAACCATTGGTTACAAGTCAAGCGTTTTCACAGCTGGCTCTCTTTACACACATGATTTTAGCTGCACTTCTGCCATGTGAGATCTGCAAATGCATAGAGAGGATTCGTATGTGTAATATCTGGATTTGCTCTCCTGAAAGCAGGCTCACAGGCAGCCTTTTCCTTCTTTTCTTTTTTTTCCGGCTGCTGGAGTTGACGTGACAAGGAAAGATGGCTGCCAACAGCGAGATGGATTGGACATTTGAGGCTACGAATGATCCATGGGTAAGCGAATTTAGTTTAAAAAACAAACACATGCAATTTAACATATTAATAAAATAATACAAATGGGATGTTATCATGGATAGGCTAATTTAGGTAATTAGTGACACTAATGTACAGGACTGTTTGCTACCAGTTCTATCAATCTTGCTCTTTTAACAGGAGAAGGCACAAAAATTACAGTGACCAGACGTCCTCAATTTCCGGAGAAAGTCAAGGTTTTGCACCACTTGTCCCCGACTAAAGCTGTCCCCGGAAATTACCCCTTTTTTACCATTTTATGAATGGAGGGAAATGTTGCGTATGGACTGCTATTACGGTAAAAAGAGCATGTGAGCATGCTCTGCACAGAAACAACCTTTTGCTTAGGGAGCATGTATAAATGAGGAGCACATTGCACCATTTTTTAAGATTTTTAAAAAGTGTTTTTGTAATGTTTTTTGTTGTTTTGTTGCTGTTGTTTTTGTTCATATGAATAAACTGGTGTGATAATATAGTAAACATCTTTTGGTTTTCGGTATACGTCTATTTTGAATTTATAGCCCCCCCCCGAGCAAACTCCACCAGCTGCCACTGATTAGGATAGTACAGCCAATGGTTGTATTTAAATCTATTTAAAAATTATTTGCTTGAGTTGAACGTAGCTGTTTCCAATCTTCATCCTTTCTGATGGTATGAACAAAAAAATGCACAGCTGGTAGAAATATATACTAACAGCTTTACCACAGCTCCAAAATTGGCTCTTGACTGTGTTAACTTAGAGAGACTGCATATGCTGTACACTATACTGTACAAATGTTGTGTTTTTATTTTTGACACCTTCACTTAGTATTTTAACATCTGGGAAGTCACTGAAGTCTGCGATTGTAACAAAAAAGTAAAAAAAAAAAAGTTCATGGGGTCTTAGCAGTTTTGCGAGGAACTGTAGGCGGATTTTCATTTACAGTTCAACCAATCACCTTGTCTTCTTGTTGCAAAGCCTGATCATCTTGAGACCAAATGTTCCATTGGGTAGAAAGACTCAAGTAGTATGGAACAAGACTTTTTCACCACCAAGATAAGAGCACTGGTGGGCTTGATTCTTTTCATTACTTGGTGTAAGTACACTCTATTTCTACTGAGACAATTACTTGTAGAAATATAACATATTTGTTTAGGTTTTTATTTTCGACTGTTAGATAATATGTTTCCTTATTATTTAGATCTTCAGAAGACTGAAGGGTTTCCTCGTTTGATCTCTAAAACTGAGCATAAACCTGGCGATAATGTCACCTTCTCTTGTCAATCGTCGAAGGACCACAGGTTCACTCAGTGGTATAAACAGTCTCCTGGAATGATGGTCCAAACAATGGCTTCAGCAGTTTATGATAGAGTCAATCCGACTGAGCCTTTTGATAACACACGTTTTCATTTTCTCAGAGAAAATGATAAGTTCTCTCTAACCATCTCTGCAATTACCAAAGAAGATGAAGCCACATACTTCTGTCAAAGTGGAACCGAATTTTTACAAACGTTTATTAAAGGATTCCTCTTAGTTGTAAATGGTAAGACAAATCCTGTCAACGTTATTGTCCTTAATAACAATCGTTCATCACGCTAAGTTTTTTCTTAAATACATTTATAAAATGGATTAGTTTATCATAAAAGATTTCTTTTTCTTGCACAGACTGTAATCATCAGGAAACTGTTTATGTGGAACAAAATCCAGACAATGCATTGGCCAAACCTGGAGACACCTTGACTCTCAGGTGCTCACTTTTTTCCACAAGTAATGAAACAAGACCCCAATGTCCAAAAAATAACTTTGTTCACTGGTTTAAAGCTGAATCAGGAAGCTCTCATCCAAGTATCCTTTACACTGCAAGTAACAGCACTGATTATGCAGAGAGGAGAAGTTGTGTCTATCACCTCTCAAAAACACTTAAAGACTCTTTGGATTTTGGAACTTACTACTGTGCTGTGGCTCTCTGTGGAGAAATACTGTTAGGTGGTGGAAGTACCCTGAAAAAAAGTATGTATTCACAGTCTACCCTTAAATCTTTACTCATTTTAAAGCACACAGAATGGTTTTCATTCCCAGAAATTACTTTGTCAGAATCAACTACTATATATATTTTTTTACTTATAAAGGATGCTGATTTGATCTGATTTTTTTTTAACAGAGCCAGACTTGCCTGTGCTTTTACTTGGAGGACTGTTACTTTGCTGTGTTACAGTGATGGTCTGCCTTATCATCTACATACTTTGGAGGAGAGTTTCTGAAAAGTCAACAGGTTGGCAATTTGTTTTTTGTTTTTTTGTAAATACCAAAGCTAGTTAATAACACATAATTATGAAACCCAGATCTCAACAGAGAGCCTTAAAGATTTCTGTCATATAAATAGTAATATTTATTCACTGAACTAGTAGGCAGGCATTTTTTTAAATAAAAAAAAACATAGTTTTTTTGGGAAGGGGTAAAGAAAGGCTATAACTTTTAACTACAAGCCACACACAAACTGTAATTTTCAAGTTTAGCCCCTTTTAAGGCCATATGTAATACTACTCTTTCATAAAATTCAACAGTTTCCCTCCCATTTTTGGAATGCAGACCACCAGCATAAAGTCATGAATTTACTTTTACAGATAAGGCCACATTCTACCCTCTAGATTAAATCTTGCATCGGGGAAAATAAAATAAGTCTGTTCAGGTGTGTAACATCTTTTTTGCTGGATAACAACAGTTACTAGCTATGTTAGGTACCTGTTGGATAAGTTCAAACTGCTTTAAAGCCATGCTGTGGGTTACATGACTTATTCAGCAGTGGTTCTGACCCTCTCAGATAAAAAGCCAAGTTTTTGAGTATGGTAGTCTGCGTGGAGCATCAATACATCCTCCAACAGTAAGGATGTATATTGACCTGAAAAATAATTTTATACATTTCAAATATCTAGCACTTACCGGTAGGTAAAAATGTACACAATCTTGCTTCAAATATTCAAATTCAATTCAATATTGAAGAATGACATTGAACTTCTTTTATTTACATTTTCATCAAGTAATTAACACTAATAAACTAGTGAGATTGTTGAAACCAAGCTATATATAATTTTTGATAAATGATATATACATTATGTAAAAAAGCTATTTATTTATAAAAACATGCTCCTTGAGAATCAAATATAGACCACACTAAGATAGACCTTATGTAGAGGTTAAATGCTTCAACTTTAGTTCAGTTCAGTTTAAATATCCAAATATTGTTTAAAAAATATCCTCTCATGTTGCCTAACATAAGCTCTCCCTTGTGTGTAGTATATGTATGTATATCCCTGTCTGTTTATTTGAACAGCTGTTTGTTGTATATATTAGTTTTGTTTTAAGTTTTCAGAAACAAGAAATATTTATTGTATATCCTTTTCATCAACAGGGAAAAATGCCTCACCTAATGCCAGTAATGGCGGCTCAACTCCGGATAATTCAAAAGACTTGGTAAATATGATTTAAAAATAAATTTAACATGGTTTCTCTTTGTATCCCTAAGCAATTTTTTTAATATTTAAATGCTTTTTAGTGTCTTATTTCCAAGAATTCAATTGTCAACTTAAAATGTGATGAGCTGCTCACTACACTCAAATGCAAGAGGTTGGACAGTTTATTATAAATGTGGATGCTTCAATGAGTTTTTGATGATTTATGTTCTCCAGGAAAGATGCAAGAATGTGATTTTTATATCTGAGAGTAAAATCTATTGATTGTTGATTAGCCGCACAACACATTACCTGACAAATTGAGCCAGTAAATATCTTCCTAAAATCTAAGAGTAAAAGTGGATGTAAAAAAGTCAGTTCAAAAATTAATATTAATGTCAAGGAGATTCATCATGAAAATGCTCAGTGGACAAGCACTTTGAAATATTGCAGTACCTTCAAAAAGTTACTTAACTGATTTCGATTATGCAGCCCTTATCAGTCATTAATAATTATAATGTTTTCTTTATAGGATAAAGAAGATGCAAACTATGCAGCAGTACTGGAATTCTCTGCAACAAACAGGAGACAGAGGAAGACAAAGAAAGAGTACACAGAATGTGTGTATTCTATTGTTAGAGCAGATTCTCGAAAAGAGCAGCAGCTCTAGTTACATTCTCAGTGTTTTAATGATTCAGAAAAATCAGGACCAGGAGATGTTCAGAAGTTCTACTCTTCCTGGTTAATGTTAAATTCTACACGAATTATGGTACATTTCTTTACTGTTTTAATTGTGTTTATCTACATTAGCTGAATACTACAGTTGCAACAAATCTTAAATAAAGAGTTCAGGCCTCTGATGAAAAAAGAAGTAATTGGAGGACTGTTGCTTTGACTGTTGTTTTTAAAGTTAATAAATGCCTTGATATGCCAACATCAT
>JAGKQL010000006.1:77837-120689 GCA_018398635.1 Cyprinodon brontotheroides | reverse complement strand
CAGGCCATGACATAATTTGCATTGGAGTAGTTTGCCAGCAAGGTTAAAGTAGACATGATAACAGTCAGCATATGTTTCATCTAAAAAGGAATATATTGTAAAGTTCCAATTTGAGTTTTTGACTCTTTGGTTGACATTATTTTAATAGAAACTAGGAACAGGACAGTGCATATAATAGATTCATGACCTAAGACAGTAATGCTTGGTTTTTGGAGCTAAAATCTTACCTTATATATATATTCATACTGTATTAATCTCCAATGGCTATGAAAGAGAGATTTTTAACACTCTTATTGAAATCTAGCTGTTACAGGTAAAATTGTTGTAACTCAAGTATTATAATTACAATATCATCTGATAATGCTGTAAAAGATGTCAGATCTACAGATTAATGTAATTAAAATTGTAAGCAGACACAGGGAAAGAAATATTAAAAAACTCGCATCTGACTGATTAGACATAGAAAAAAGAAATTCAAATTACAGATGTAGAATCTGTGTTTTTTTCAGTCAGCATTTTTTTTTTCGAAAACTAGAGCACTATCTTGAGAGGAAATCTACTGCACAAGCAAAGTTAAGCTCCATTTTCAATCATAATGCTCCGTGGACAGTTTTCCTTGGTTCTTCTAAGTGCAATGTGTAAGTGCATATATTTCTTCTTATTCAGTTTTTTTTTTTTTCAAAACCAGGAATGTTTAAAATTCCACTGTTTGATTGTTCTCTGAGGATATTTTGTCAGTTGATTCAAAATTTCTTTATTTTTTTTCTCCTTTAGTGGTGATTCCAACTCTTGTGTTATCTGAGACAATTCCTGTAACTGAAGTCAAACAAGGTGAAAATGTGACTCTGACTTGTAATGTCACCGGGCAAGAGAGCGGACTGTTTTACTGGTACAAGATGAAGTGTGGATATTTGATCCAAACGGTTGTCACAGGGTATTTTGAAAGTGTAAACCTTAAAGAACCATTTAAGGTCTTTAGTTTCAAATTCGAGGTCATAAAAGTGGGTAATGTGTATTCGCTCATCATACGAAACATCCAAAAGGAGGACGAAGCAATATACTTCTGTCAGGCAGGAGCAGCATACAAGATGGCGTTCATTAATGTCATGAAACTGGAAGTGAGTTCGTCTCATGTGAATCAAACTCAGAAAACTTTGTTTGGCATCAAAACTACGACCGAAACAAGTACGTATTTACATTTGTGTTAAACCATTTATTTGGAGAAACACATATTTGCATTTGTTTTCATCTAAGGATATAACATTATTAGACAAAGCTAAATAACATTTTTAATAATGTCTTGGAAGGAGGACAGAAGAAATATGACAATTTTTAATGTTTCGAAATTAATCTAATATGACCAAATAAAATTGAAATACTTCTTAATTTAAATAAAAGTAAGCATTAAGTTGGCAATGATGTAAATTGAAATATGTTATTGTAGGAAGAATAATGTCTTTTGCTAATTGAACTTTTTTACTTTCAGAAAACAACTTGGATTCAGTTGTCATCGGACTTGGTGTGCTTTGTGCTCTATGTGTGATTGTCATCGCTATCCTTGTGTTTTTGAGAGACTGATGATAAACATGATCTGCAATATTGTGACATTTCATTAATGTCAAATAAATTCACTTATGCACCAGATCCCTACAGACCACCTTGGATATTTCTACAACTTAATGCTCTGTTATATATGCAGTTTTTCCTCAAGTTGTAAATAAAAATTGTTTAAAACATATTTAACTTGTCACCTCAGTGAAACACTGCAGTTCAGCTCAGATAAAAATATTTGGGGCTCTCATCCTCGTTATTTTATTTTATGAACACAAATTATTACGTTTTGATTAATTATAAAATATTTACAAATATCACTAATAAGTCAATGAGAATAACCTATTATCTGTGCTAGGTGGCACTGAGGATACTTTACAGAGACAAGATTGGTATGTTACCTATTTCCAAAAGTATATGATCACCCATCTAAATTATTGGAATTACCAGTTAGGCATGCAGATTCTTTTTTTCGTTCATCCATGAAAGAACTGGTTGCTCTCAAGACTTAAGGGAATTCAGGCGTGGTACTGTGATTGGGTGCCACATGTGCAACAAATCTGAAATATGAGTCATGAAATTTTCTTGCTCCTAAATATTCCACAGTCAACTATCAGTTTTATCATAAGAAAATTGAAGTCCATGACAGCAACTTACTCATGAAGTGGTAGACCACATTAACTGAAAGGGATCAGCGGATACAGTGCAGAGACGTTCTCTGGAGAGTCAAAAAATGCTTCTCCATCTGGAAATCTGATGGACAAGTCTGAGTTTGGCGGTTGCCTGGAGTACGGTATTTATCAGTATTGTGTAAAGTTGATTATGGTGTGGGGTCGTTTTTTTCGAGAGGTTGCTTTAAACATACTAAAACCTTTTGGACAATTCCATGTTCCAAACATTGGGCCCTTCCTCTTCCAACATGACTGTAAACCAGTGCATAAAGTAAGGTCCATACATTAATGGCAAACTCTGGTGTGGATGAATTTGAATAGCCAGCACAAAGTCCTGATCTCGACCTGATAGAACCCTTTTGGGATGAATTAGAGAAGACACTGAGAGACAGGTGTCATCGAGTCTTTTGTTAAAATTAACCAAAGACTTGACATGCCATGTCTTTGACTTGCCCTTCCTGACCTGCAAATTGACTTGCCTTCAGTCATGTAATTGCCAAGTCACTGCAATTGTGTTCATTATAATATTATTAAGAGTAAACAAATAATTTTATAGTCCTTGCTTTATTTTGCATGAGTGCTCCTGACCTGCAGCATATCAGTAAACCTGGTAACCAATCTTCCATGCAAAGTACGGAGAGGAATACCTGCAACAAAGAAAATATGAAGCTGTTCAAACTGATAAGTATGGACTGACGTCATACTGCACCCCTATGGATTGAAAATGGGATGTACCGGTAACTTAAATTCATATGTGAAGTGAGGGAGGTGAACAAATACTTTTGGCAATATAGTGCACTTCAACCTATGTCATTATTTTTTAATATTTATACATAGTGATGTTATCTTTCGAATTAAAAAGATCTATTAGATGATAAGAAACAAACGCCTTAGTAAAACATTCCAGATTATTACTATGTTGATAGCTAATTTGAATTTGAGGTGTTTTTTTCATATCTTGAAAAAAAATGCCTTTTTAATTTAACTGAATACTTTTGTGAAATATTATTGTGCATTGTGTTGTGAAATTATGTGTTTCTTGTTAAATTTAAATTTTTAATCACATCTCTGTATTATTGTCTCTGTGGAGAATCTGTATACAGTTAAATGTACAATTTTCTCACTGATGTTTTGACAGTTTTATATGTAATTGTGCGCTCCAAGACTTTGAAAGGGGAATGTCATGTTATCAACATATCTTGATGTGTGGTTTTGCTTTTCAAAAGGTTTTACCTTACAAAGATCCAAGGAGGATTAAAGTATTTTTATTAAAATAAGTATTTGGGATTCTTTTCATCTATATATTGCAAACAACTTGTGGCTTTTTTATTTATGTGTAAGTTATGTTTTTTGCGTTTTAGGTATTCATATGAATCAATCATGTGCAATAAATAAAAACTTTGATGTTCGGTTTGCAAATGAGCATAGAACTTAGAACTTCTCAATGCCTCTGATTTGATCTTTGATTTTTGTGGAACATGCTTTAATTGACATAAACCACTGAAAAAATGGCAATAAACTGTGCTACCAAACATAACTACTGAACATCTGTTACCTTTCAGTGAGTTACAGAACAACTCAAATATTAACTCAAATATGCAGTTAACTTACATTAATAGCCGCTGTCAAAAGTCTTCACTTTGCAGTACATTTTTGCATTGAAAAAACTATTGAAAACAGAATCCTGAGGACACCAGGTCTAAACTGGTAGTTTTTGCTCACACACAAACGCTCTTCCTGCTCGCTGCTGCCTCTTCCCAGAGGTCAGCAGGGAGAACAGTCCATGGTGGGGGTGTGAAGGGTCACTGATGATGTTATGGGATCGGGACACACAGCGGTGGGATGAAATGTCCATAAGGGAGGGAAGAGGAGCCCCATTGATTCTTCTGTGCCCTCTTGACCAATGAGGTGGTGTTTACAGCCCAGGTGAGATTGTCTGTGTTGTGCACCCAGGAAGTTGCTGACCACCTCTGCAGCTCTCTGTTGTCCTGGTCATTGTCGTTTCTGATGAGGCCCACAATAGAAGTGTCGTCTGCAATCTTCATGATGTGATAGGTGGTGAACCTGGCGCCGCAGTTGTGTTTCATCAGAGTTAACACCAGGGGGCCTGGGACACAGCCCTGAGGGGAGCCTGTGTTCAAGGTGATGACATCAGAGGTGTTCTGTCTGACCCGCAGTGACTGAGGTCTGTTGGTGAGGAAGTCTAGCATCCAGTGGCAAATGGGTGTGCTAAAGCCCCTTATGTTCCAGTTTTCCTATCAGATGCTGTAGGATGCTGGTGTTGAAAGCTGAACCTAAGTTCAGGAACTGCATCCGCACTTGGTTTTTCCCCTCCAGGTGTGATTTGTGTCAGGTTCAGGTTTAGGACAGAGGACATGTTGTCCTCAGTGGAGCGGTTCTGTTGGTAGGCAAACTGGAATAGATTGAATGTTCGTTTTGCTAGAAGCTCGAATAATCTGCCAACAAGGAGGAAAAAACCCACCCTAAAGGTGCCAAGATCATGAAACCCTAGGCAGATTGATAGGTCTGCAATTAACGGTCAAAAGCTCAATGTCTGGAGAGTAGAAGCTGGTGACCGATCTAGCATTTTTACACCAGTTGTGTTGATGTAAACCCACAGCCCCCCTCCCCTGGTCATTGTATGTTAGTCCCTCCAGGTTAACATACACTGATATAAATTGTTATATTAAGAAAAAAAAAAAAAAAAAGAGTACAACTGCCTATGCAACATCTGCATTTCTTCGAGGCGTTGAAGAAAACCAGACCGTTTTGTGTATCTTGCTTTGATCATATGTGCATATATATAAGGTGGTGGAACTTCTATCTTTAACTCTTAAAGCTGCCTGTCATCCCGTAACTCTTATGTATGGTTGTAATAGCAGCTGGTTTTATCTTTCATTTTGTATATAAAGTGTAAAGGTAAGTATATACATTTTAAAATCATCATGATAATACATTTTGGAAATTATGTTACAAACATTACAATTTAATACCCTTTTTCCAAAACTGAGTTTGTTTCATTGTTTTGCTGCTTTTTAATGGTAACAGTTTATCTCTATCTTTTCCTATTTACCTTTACTTTAAAACATTCTTTATTAAAATATTGGTCCAATAATATACTTACATTTTGACTCTGTGACTTTGACATGCAGCTTGACTGCTTTTTAAAATGCAATGTTTTACTTTTACAAGGTGAATTACGGAGATATAATCATGCTGCAAGCAGCTGTTTATTTTTAGAGTGACTTTGGAAGCAGGGTTCTGCAGCTCAAGATTCAGTAATATAAAACAGGGCTTTTTTATTGGCTCAGTATCAGAAAAAAGCAGCAAAAAGGAAGTTCAATATGTATGTCATTTCAGTAGAATTCACATACTATCACTTGTTGATGGCACCAATATTGCTGTGAATAGCAAAAACATCCTATTTTCCTTTCCATTTCAATTTATTTAGATCAAAAATTAATAAAATGTTCTTTTCTGTAACCACTTAAGTTGCAAGAGTAAAATGTTTGTTCACATTAAAGCAACACTTCGACCCAGGTATTACCATAATTTCAGATATATTAAACTTTTTTTTTTCAGGTTGATATACAGCACTTGTTGCATATTGCTACTATGTGCAGGCTTCTTCTCTCAGATCTAACCTAAGAAGGTCAGCTCTGTCACTGAAAGGTCATGTGATCCAGAGAACTGCTTTACCGCAGCCTGAGCTTCCCTTACACATGAGACAGCACACAGTATGACACTTACCAGTTCAAGCATACAGTCCTGCTTACCTTTACTGTCACAGATGAACTTTAAGTATATATAAAGGAGTATCTACTGAATGGAATTCATAAAGTAAATTAACATTTTTTCACATATAGCTTTTGTGCAATACAAAACAGCAAATATTAAATAACATTGTAAAAAAAAAAACAAAAAAAACAAAAAAACATAATGTTTACTATGTTGATGGCATTGGCACCATTTGCACAGTCAGTATGGAAACCCAATTTGGCTCACCTGTTGCACATCACAAGTAAGGATCAACTGTAAGGAATTGCCTCCACCCATATGTTATGAATTATCAAATAAATTATCACTTTGGTGTTTTAAAAAGCCACCTGCTATTGTCTCTTTATGTGTGATGTGGCAAAGATAAAGGAGCTTGCTGATCAGACCACGAATTCTATTCTTTCTATTATTTGCAAGCAAAAGACCTCCAAAAATGCATCTCCAAAGACCCTGCTATCCCTGATTCAATGGTGCATTATGTTATTTAGATGTTTTCAAGGCATGGAGACTGCATATGCTGTACAATAACATTTTCCAGTCTTTTTGACACCTTCCACTTGGAAATCAAACATCTGTTTATGACAATGATAAAAAAATTAAAAAATCATGGGAAGAAAGAACACTGAAGTGTTTTAACAAAAAAGTTTTTTTTTAAAGTTCATGGGGTCTGAACAGTTTTGTGAGGAACTGTAGGCGGATTTTCATTTACCCTTCAACCAATCACCTTGTCTTCTTGTTGCAAAGCCTGATAATCTTGAGACCAAATGTTCCATTGGTTAGAAAGACTTAAGTAGTACAGAACAAGACTTGTTCACAACCAAGATGCAAGCACATATGGGCTTGATTCTTTTCTTTATTTTGTGTAAGTACTATTTATTTCTATTGAGACAATTACTTGCAGAAATATAACATTTTTGTTTAGCTTTTTGTTTTCAACTGTATGAGAATATTTTTGTCTTTTTCTTAAGATCTTCATAAGACTGAAGGTTTTCCTCCTTTGATCTTTACAACTGAGCGTAAAGCTGGTGATAATGTCACCTTCTCTTGTCAATCACCGAAGGACCACAGGTTCACTCAGTGGTATAAACAGTCTCCTGGAATGATGGTCCAAACGATGGCTGCAGGAGTTTTTGATAGTGTTACTCAGGCGGAGCCTTTTGATAACACACGTTTTTATTTTCTCCGAGAAAATGATAAGTTATCTCTAACCATTTCTGCAATTACCAAAGAAGATGAAGCCACATACTTCTGTCAAAGTGGAACCGAATTTGTACAAACATTTATTAAAGGATTCCTCTTAGTTGTAAATGGTAAGACAAACCCTCTCAATGTTATTGTCCTTAATAATAATCGTTCATCATGCTAAGTTTTTTTTTTTTTATCACAGTAATTAAATGGATTGGTTCGTCATAAAACATTTATTCTTCTTTCACAGACTATAAACATCAGAAAACTGTTTATGTGGAGCAAAATCCAGACACTGCATCAACCAAACCCAGAGACACCTTGATTCTCCAGTGCTCTCTTTTTTCCACGAGTAATGAAACAAGACCTCAGTATCCAAAAAATAACTTGGTTCACTGGTTCAAAGCTGAATCAGGAAGCTCTCATCCAAGTATTATTTACACTGCAAGTAAAAGCACTGATTATGCAGGGAAGAGAAGTTGCGTCTATCACCTCTCAAAAACATTGGAGGACTCTTTGGATTTCGGAACTTACTACTGTGCTGTGGTTCTTTGTGGAGAAATACTGTTAGGTGGTGGAAGTACACTGGAAAAAAGTATGTATTCACAGTCTACCCTTTAATCTTTACTCATTTTATTCTTGGATATGTTCACTTTGGAAAGCACACAGGATGGTTATTATTCCCAGAAATTACTTTGTCAACATAACCTGAAAAACAAAATGACAAAAATGTGATTAATTTATCTCTCTGTATGTCATATTTCTTTTTGTACAAATAATGCTGATTAGGTCTGAGTGGTCATTTATTGTTTCAAATTGAGCCAGACTTGCCTGTTCTTTTCCTTGGAGGACTGTTGCTTTGCTGTGTTACAGTGATGGTCTGCCTTATCATCTACATACTTTGGAGGAGAGTTTCTGAAAAATCATCAGGTTAGCAATTTATTTTTTGTAAATACCAAAGCTAGTGTGTGCTTTGCTGGCGGACAACAGCTACTTGCTTTGTTAGGTACCGCTTGTTAGAGGAGTTCAGACTGCCGTAAAGCAGCGCTCTGAGTCACATGACTCATTCAGCAATGGCTCTGACCATCTCAAATTAAAAGGCACGTTTTCTGAGTATGGTAATCTGCACGGAGCATTGATACGCACCAAGCACTGTATAATGACCCAAAAAATCTTTTTGTAATTTCAAATGTATCTAGCATTTAAGTCAAAATGTAAAAAGTGTTGCTTCAAATATTCAATATTCATAATTGAAGAATGAAATTAAACTTCTTTTCATATAAATTTGTGTGTTTAAAACTGATAAACCGGTGGGATTGTTGTAAACAAACTATACATATATCATATTGATAGATTCACATCATGTAACAATTTATTTATTAGAACACACTCTTCGAGAATTAAAGATAGAACACACTAAGATAGACCTTAGCTAAAGGTCAAATGCTTCAGATTTAATCCAGTTGAGTTTAAATATGGAATTTCAGTTAAAAAAAAATATCATCTCATGGTGCTTAAATGGCTAACATTATCCCTTCCATGTGTGTATATGTATGCATATCCCTGTCTGTATATTTGGAAAGCTTTTTTTTTTTATATATTGGCTTTGCTTTAAGTTTTTAGAAACAATAAATGTTTACATCTTTTGTATCAACAGGGAAAAATGCCTCACTTGCTAATGCTGCTAATGGTGGTTCAACTCCTGTTCATCCAAAAGACTTGGTAAATATGAATAATTTAATTTAGTTTTAGTTTTAATGTAAATGTTCAAATTTAAAACTAGAATGTGAGGAGCTGTACAGTACATTCAATTGCAAGAGTTTGGACAGTTTAATGCTTCTATGATTTTTTCTTAATCTATGGTCTCCAAAAAAGATGCAGGAATGCGATTTTGATATCAGACAGTAAAAGTTGTAAATTCTTGATTAGCTACACAACAACTAATCTGACAAACTGAGCTGTTAGGATATTATTCTCCAATTTCTTAGCAGTAAAAGTGGATTTTAAAAGTCAGTTCTAAAACATAATATTTATGTCAAGGAGATTCATCATCAAAATGCTCAGTGGACAAGCACTGTAAAACGTTGCAGTACCTTCACCATGTTACTTATCTGATCTTGATTATACAGACCTTCTCAGTCATTAATAATATCTTTTTTTTTGCAGGCCAGAGAAGATGCGAATTATGCAGCAGTACTGGAATTATGTGCAACAAACAGGAGACAGTGGAAGAAAATGAAAGAGAACACAGAATGTGTGTATTCTATAGTTAGAGCTGATTCACGAAAACACAGCAGCTCTAATTAGATTCTCATAGTTTTAATGATTCAGGAAAATCGGGACCAGGAAAAGTCCAGAAGTTCTACTCTTCCTGCCTCATGCTAAATTCTACAATAATTATGGTAGTTGTTTATAGTTTTAGTGGTGTTTATCTGCATTAACCAAATACCTTTTACATGGGAATATGACATTTTTTTTTCTTCATGTTGGCCGCGTTTACAAAAGGGGCTTCAAACTGGACTCCCTCTTCAGATGCCAGATAAGCTTCCGTTTTTTTCTTTTTTTTGTAATTATGTCAATAACAGCAGCAGTAATAAAACTTGGTCTAAATTTATCCTACACTTGGTTGTGTATATTATTTTAAGTGAATTTAACCTTCAAAGTTTACCAAAATGTAAAAAATGTCATTCAAACTGCACTTACTTTTTACTTATACTTTTCACTACATTACATGAGTACATCTATTTTTACAGTAATTCTTAAACTTAAGTGCAAGCCATTTCAGATACTTTAAGACTTTTACTCAAGTAACATTTCAGGCAGCGACTCGGACTTTTACCAAAGTCATATTTTGGAAAGGTACTTATACTTTTACTTGACTGCGAGTCAAGTAACACCCTTCTGGTGTATCGGACCAACGTCACCACTGTCTCACCAGTGTGTCAGCATGACATCACCTCGGCTGCTCTGGCAAACCAGGCTAGATGCCCACCAGTTCCCTGTCGTCTGTGCTACCACCTCCACCACCCTCAGCTGTCCCCATGTGTAGGATCTTCTGCCGTTATTTTGAGGACCATGTCTCCTCCAGGCAGAGCTCCTCATATCAAGGATGGGCTGCAGTGGATTTTTTTTTGGGGGGACCAGGAAGACTTATTCCCGTTTGGTGTCATCAGTACGCCTTCCCTCCCTCTGTTGTGACCAGCGCTGGTGTCCCAATTAAATTCAATTCAGTTTATTTATATAGCCCCAAATTCACAACACATGTCATCTCAAGGCACTTTACAGTTCAACCAGATCATACAATCAAATTGATACAAAGTTTTCTATCTAAGGAAAAACCAGTTGATTGCATTGACTCATTGACTCAAATACAATCCCTCACACTAAGCATGCTTGTAAGCTTACAGTGGAGAGGAAAAACTCCGCTTTAACAGGAAGAAACCTCCAGCAGAACCTGCGGCTCAGTGTGAGCGGACATCTGCCGAGGCCGACTGGGGTTCAAGGAGACAGAAGCAGAGACACAAAAAGCAGCTGTAAAGGCGGCCCCTGTCAGGAAACACACAGCCAGGCAGATCGAAGCTCCGAGCCAGCTCCATGCCGCAGAGGACGAAGAGAGCACATCCACTTAGGTCACGGTCAGAGAAACAGGACCACACTGGAAATCAGCCCGATCTCCCAGCATCTATAAACAAGGGTGTTGATGGAAGCAGCACAGCTGATGTTTCTCTCCAGGATGGCGAGCCACAGCCAAGCAGGAACAGACAAGGCAAAGCTACTCACCGAGGAAAAAAGCAGAGAGAGCATAACGCTAGAGATTGAACTAACAGATTCTGCAGAGAAGGGGAGAATAGAGAGAGAAATTGCAGAATGATGAAATGGGGTCCCTATGCCCTCCAAAAGTCTAAACCTATAGCAGCATAACTATAGAGATAGCTCAGGGCTGCGAGGGTGTGACAGTTGCTTGTCCTCAGCCTTTGAGGTGGCTGTCCAGATATACCAACCACCCATCTAATCTCCAGTGTTCTATCAGGTGGGGTTCCAGGTGGTCCCGCCTCCCATGTGTCCTGTTAGGTGACGGTGAAGTTGGATCCACCGCCCATCTGTTTTCCAGTGTCAAAGCCTGCTCTGTGCCAACCATAGACCTCAGAGCCCGCTCTATGCCGTCCAGAGACCCCCAAGCATGCTTTGTGCTGTTCAGAAACTCCCAAGCCCGCTCTGTGCTTTCTTGAGACCCCTGAGCATGCCCTGTGCCATTCAGAGACTCCTGAGCTCCATGAGGTTGTGAAACAGAGCTCTGTCAGAGTTTCCCTCCGAGGCCCTTTAGTGGCCACTCCTCATCTTCAAGGCCACTCAGTGGCTGCGGTTTGTCTCGTAGGATCCTCCAGAGGTAAACATTACCATCTGTAGTGTCTCATGGTGAATCTGCTGTGCCACTTCTCTGTAGGCTTTTGTGCCACAGTTGGTGATCCCAAAGGTTCTTGGCAGCCTGTTTTCTACTCTGCCAGATCCTGTATGCCCTGCCAGCTGAGATCTCCTAGTTAAGGTTGCCTAGGTTTCCATGCTTCAGTGCTACCTGTTCCTCCGTTAGCCTCAGCTGCTCGCTTGCCCTACTGGTAGTTCTCCAGTCCACACGGCCAGTTGGTTCTGACACCGCCTACATCTCCTGGTTTTCTGCTCATCCCTGCAAACCAGCACTTTCAACCAGAATATTTCTGCCAAGACTGTGACTGTTTGGCTGCTTTATCTGCTATTATTCACCCCTTCAATAAACCGTTTAAATGTTACTCTGTGTCTGGCTGAATATTGGGCTCAAATGCAGCAAAGTGTGATATTATGACTTGCATCTGACTGATTAGACTTAGAAAAAAAGAAATCCCAACTACAGGTGTAGAATCTGTGTTTTTTTTTCCTGTCAGCATTTGTTTTGAAAACTAGAGCATCTTGTCTGCACTATCTTGAAAGGAAATCTACTGTGCAAGCAAAGTTATGCTCCATTTTCAACCATGACGCTCTGTGGACAGTTTGTGCCAAAGCTAAAAAAAAAAATATAGTATTTTTTTTTCAAAGCATTAATATTTGAATTTCACTGTTTAATTGTTCTCTGAGGATCTTATCTGTTGATTCAAAATTTCTCTATTTTCTTTCTCCTTTAGGCGTGATTCAGACTCTTGTGTTTTCTCAGACAATTCATGTAACTGAAGTCAATCTTGGGGAAAATGTGACTCTGACTTGTAATGTTACTGGGCAAGAGAGCGGACTGTTTTACTGGTACAAGATGAAGTGTGGATATTCCATCCAAATGGTTGTAACAGGGTCTTTTGACAGGGTAAACCTTGAAGCAGCGTTTAAGATCTTCAGATTCAAATTCGAGGTCATAAAAGTGGGTAATGTGAATTCGCTCATCATACGAAACATCCAAAAGGAGGATGAAGCAACATACTTCTGTCAGGCAGGAGAAGCATACAAGATGTCATTAATTAATGCCATGAAGCAGGCAGTGAATCAGTCTGATGTGAAAAAATCTCAGAAGACTCTGTTTGGCAGCAAAACTACGATTACAACAAGTACGTATGTACATTTGTGTAAAACCATTTATTTGAAGAAATAGATATTTGCATTTGTTTTCATCAAATCCATGATATAAAATTATTAGACAGACCTAAATACCATTTTTAATAATGTCTTGAAAGGAGGACAGAAAAAAACTGACAGAATGTTCATTGTTTCTAAGTTAATCTAATATAACTAAATCAAATTTAAATTCTACCTAATATAAATACAAGGTAGCATGAAGTTGGCCTCGATATGTTATTGGGGGTTAAAAAAAATGTATTTTGCTAAATGGACTTATATTTTTTTCATCCAGGAAAAAACTTGGATTAGGTGGTCATCGGACTTGGTGTGCTTTGTGCTGTATGTGTGATTGTCATCGCTTTCCTTGTATTATTGAGAGACTGAAGGTAAAAATCATGAGATTTACAATATTCTGACATTTTTTTAAAGTCAAATAATTCCACTTATGGACTTAGATTACTACAGGACCCTTTGGACATTTCTAAAAACTTAATGCTCTGTTATATGTAACAGATATAATATAAATTTATAATAATAATATATAAATCTAAAATAATATACTGCTGTTATTTTTTTTTTCCTTTTTGCACATTTCTGGTCTTGCTGCTATTTTTCACATATCCATGACTGTAAAAATGTCCACAGCTGTTATTGATTTTTTTTTTTATTCTCCAGATACAGATTATTATATTTTAAAAATACTGTACAGTACAATATTTAATTTGTTTTATTTTTATTTTCCTATCTGTTATTTTTATACAGTTTTCTAAGGTGCACATTGTGTCACCACTTTTATTATAACCTTTTCTGCTGTAAACACCAAAAATGCCCCGGTTTTTCCCCAAGTAGTAAATAGAAATGGTTTAAATCATTTTTAAATTATTACCTCGATGAAACACTGCAGTTCAGCCCTAATAAAAATATTTTATCACTGAGTCTCTTTAAGTTCATAGACACAGATTATAAAGTTTTTATCAAGGTATAAAATATTTATAAATATCACCAATATATTAATGAGAATAATCTATTCTCTCCAGGTGGCACTGATGAACTGAAAGGGAACTTTACAGAGACAAGATTGGTGTGTTACCCATTCCCAAAAGTATTTGATCACCCATCCAAATTATTGGAGGATAGTCCTGAGAGTCTGCAAACTTTCTACAGAGCCAATCACTACATACCTCCAAGCTACATGTAGCATTCAGATTAGCTAAAAAACAATTCTCAGATCTTAATGGAATGGGTTTCCATTGTCCAGCAGCTGTATCCAAACCATACATTACCAACCGCAAAGCAAAGAATTGGATGAAGTGGTGTAAAGCATGCTGCTAAAGGACTCCAGAGCAGTGGGGAGAAGTTTGCTGGAGAGTTAAAAGATGCTTCTTTATCTGGAAATCTGATGGACAAGTCCGGGTTTGGCAGTTTCATGGAGAGAGGTACTTGTCTGTATAGTGTTAAGTAGTTCCTTTGAAAGGAATGAATCAACATCCGAAAACATTTTGAACAGTTCCATGGTCCAAACTGTGCGCCCTCTTCCAACATGACTGTGCACAAAGTAAGGTCCATACAGTAATGGCAGACTCTGGTGTGGATGAACTTGACTAGCCAGCACTGAGTCCTGGCCTCAAACTGATAGAACCCCTAAGGGATGAAATAGAGCAGAGACTGAGAGCCAGATCTTCTCATCTAACATCAGTGTCTGATCTCACAAATGCACAGGAATGGTAAAAAAATTCCCATTAAGACACTGCTTAACCTTGTTGGACATCCTTCAGAGAAGACTTGAAGCTGTCTAACTGCAAAGGGTGCACAGACGTCATATGCAACCCCTAAGGATTGAAAAGGTATCCGGATGTAAATGGAACTACTCCCGCATATCCCTCCGGTGGATTTTTTAACTGAGCCAGACCACCTTTCCTAAGATTCAGAAGGAGTTGATTGTTTTTTTCCTGCGATTCAAACCAAGTTGAACCGTTTCCTAAAACCACTTACTGCTGAGAGATAGCTAATCAAGCCCTGGCAACCCAAATCTAACAGCGGAAGGGGCAACAGCGGGACCAAATTGCTATTTGCCGAAGGAGCCATTAGTGGCTGCTGACCCATGACTTGCCCTGCCTTAGAGGAGCTACGATATGTGGGCTGCGGCTGCCAGCAAAAGGGAGTCATCCTGGTTACTTTGAGTTGTAAAATACCCAAAATTCCTAAATTGTTGAAGAGCTGATGTTTCAAAAGCTATAGCTAAAATTTTTAATTTGTTGCATTACTTTAACACAAAAATATTAGAAACAGACCGCATAAACTACAGAAACACACTTTATTGTCAAACAATATATTTTTATATTTTTTAAGAGATCTACCAAAAAGTGTCCCAATTTACCTGATGTCACCCTGCAACAATAGTTATCACATCTCTGTATTCTGTGGAGAGAATACAGTTAAGCTGTACATTTTTCTCAGTGATGTTTTTACAGTTTTATATGTGATGATGAGCTCTAAATCTCTGAATGGGAAATGTCATGTTATCAGTATATCTGGATGTGTGGGGTACTCTTCAAAATGTTTTACCTGACAAAGCTCCAAGTAGGATTAAACAGTTTTTATTGGAATCAAACACAGTTGTGACCAATCTATTTAAACATATCCACAGGTGTATTACATGAGGCTAGCACTTACATACAGACATGGAAAAGAATAAATTAACCTTGTTGAGCTTGGAAGATAGTTATAGAGGAACAAGTTAAGAAGAAGGAAAAACAAAAACACAGTCTGTACAGTACATAGGGGTGCTAGGGGTAATTTTCTGGACCAGTGGTTAAAATTTAAAATGGATCACTGGAAAATCCAAGAAATCCTGAACCTGAAGTTTCATCATCTGACGACGAGCATCTATGTTTGTTTTGCAAGGTAAATTCATAATTATAAGCCAGTAAATATAAATCCATCATCTTCACATGATGATTATATTGTCCTAATGTCATGAAGCCTAATCTGCTTGCAAGCAAATGACTTGTCTAATTCAACTTAAGTATTCCATAAAAATGGAAAAAATATCCACTAGACTTGGTTTCCAAGATTTCAAGACGTTTCGCCATCTCTCCAGGAAGCTTTCTCAATTCAAACTTAAGTATGAACATCTTAGATGGGGAACTGCATTATATATGCAGGTGGAAGATAAATAAAGCAGAACATCTGGCCAAGGTGGTAACCAAAGCAGATTAGGCAAACAACCTTTTATTGAATTGTATGCCAGTGAATTGGGTGGACACAGCAAGTGGGGAAGAACCCATGGTGCCATCGCCAACCAATATTACTCGTGTAAAGGTCTGTTGAACACCTCTGATATAGAACACCTCTGATGTCATCACCCTGAGCACAGGCTCCCCTCAGGGCTGCATCCTGAGCCCCCTGCTGTTCACTCTGATCACACACAACACTTGCAGATGACACTACGGTGGTGGGCCTAATCAGAGACTACAACAACTGCATCTAAAGAGAAGAGGTGGAGCAGCTGGTGGGCTGGTGTAGAGACAACAGCTTGGTCCTGAATGCGGGGAAGACGAAGGAGATCATTGTCCATGTTAGGAAAAACCGGCAAAACCAGGCTCCACTGCTCATCAACAGCTCAGCTGTAGAAGTGGTCAGCAAAAAATAAATTCCTGGGGGAGCACATCACTGGACTGGACTCACTGGACATCACCTCACTGATCAAAAAGTCACAGAAGCGCATGTACTTCCTGCAGAGGCTGAAGAGAGCCCACCTACCCTGGCCCATCTTCACGACCCTTGACAGAAGCACCATGGAGGGCATTCTGACCATGCTGTCTCACTGTGTGTGGTGTGGAGGCTGCGCTGCACCTCAGCAACTCAGGAAGAACATGAGAGGAGTGGCAAAAGACTACAAAGAGGATCATCCTCTTCCCTTTATTAAAGACATTTCATCCCAGTGCTGTGTGTCACAAGCTGGTAACATTAACAGCAACCCCTCAGACCCCCACCGAGGACTGTTCTCCCTGCTGCCCTCTGAGAAGAAGCTTTGCAGTATTCGCTGCAGGACCAGAAGGTTCTACAACAGCTTTTCCCCCGCTGCCATAAAGGCTGATGATCTGTTGAAACTCTAATCAAGCTTTGCATTAAAGTTGTAAACATTATTTTGCACTACCAACGTGGCAGAAACATTTTTTTATTATCCCTTTAAATAGAACACAGCTCAATGTTCTACTGCATTTTGCACCACAATCATCCATTATGCACTGCAATGAACCTTTGGCATTACGGCTTTAAACTGTTTAAATTCTGATCACTGCTGCACTTTATGAATGGAAATGTTCATTTCACTGTTGTAAACTGCTCATTCACATGTGAAAAGTTGTATTCATCAAAATTTGATTTTGTAGATAAAACAACAATAAAGTTTGTCTAAGTCTGAGTTAAATTGAGTAGATTTGAGTTGTCTGTGTCCTGTAAATCAATCTGGAGTATGGACTAGAGCACGTGAAAAGAAACTTTGTTCTACGCGAAGGAACAACAAAATATTCATGGGCATGGATGAAACTCTTAATGAGTTAGAGAGTTTGGTTTTAAGGCAACTATTTCTACACGTTTCTGTGGAAACGCCTTTGGTCAGAACAGGCACTATTCCTATATATTACTGACTTCAAACAACAATTGGGCTTCTCATCCTTCCAAATATTCCCACTTTATTTTTCAAATTATGACAAATTCGAGTACAACATCTTTTCTTAGTAGAATCAATTCTGGTGTGTTCAGTCTTTATGCCATTTCAAGGTATAAGACCATAACGGCTGTTTCTGAACTCGTTTTACTACCCCATATGTACAAAGGGGGTAAAATGTATTTATTCATTTTTTATTATAAAATTTATTATTTTTAATTACTTCTCATTTATTACGTAGCCTACCTGCTGATGCAGAAAGATTACATTTTATTGATTCACGGTAGAATTTAAATCCCAGAGTCAGCAGGTACCACTCTGTGTAAAGTTTGCAGTGTTAAAGTAACACTTTGAGAGTGTACATTTGGTCCCACACTAATTCAGAAGAATAGCCTGGGTGCCAGTCCGAGAAAAGTCCGCCCACAAGGTTTGAGTTAGGGGAAGTTAGGTCTGGCTCTGCTCCATAATGCTTGAGTATTAAAGCCCACTGTCGGCGATCCAATCAAATTGTCGGAAGCGGGCTTTACCTCGATGATGGACAGATGATCGATGCGTTATCAACCCGTCGCTTGGTGACAACAATATGGCTGCGCTGGAAGTTTGAGGTGAGTAGGTCTACTTGTGGGTCTGTTCAGAAGATATGCGACGATAAGTAATTTTAAAGGGGAACGAAGCGATCCAAGGCTCATCTTCTTATTCTAGGCGTGAAACTGCAGCTTTGATATTTATTGAACAGCTTCGCCATGCCTGCAACTTAAAGATGTCGTCCGCGCTCCGTTGCTCTTATTGGTTGTGGGTCTATCCAATTGAGTGCAGAGGCGACATTTTTTCCCTGGTTAGATTCGCGAAACCGCCCCATAATCACAGCTCTATGGAGCAGTATCAGACTCATATTCTGACTAAATTGAGTCGGGACCTCATCGAGCTAATTCAGAAGGACCAAAATGTGGAAAAACTGCAGCAGTGTGAAAAATGCTGCAAAAGTTAAAAAATGGGTAAGAATAAATGTTCAGATTTTTTGCCTAATATCTATCCAACATGTGTCTGGCTGTGGCGAATGTGAAATATGAGAAATTAAGGATCAAATAAATGCATAATGAGCTGCCAGCATATGGAGGGGTCGGCGTCTGTAGAGTCTTCACGGATTAAGTTGTGATCCACAGGGATCTGCATGAATATGAACTGTAAAACGCTCCATCACCTGGGATGTTGTATGGATGTTGGGATTATGCTTATTCTTATCTTATTGCCTTCTGTTTTTTCAGTGGACGCCACATTTTTTCGTTTGCATCCTGAGCTACTTTAAATCATTCATGTTTTTTAAAGTTAAATAGTATTTGACCAATTTTTACTATGGGCCAATACTGGAAAAATAAGCGACCTCGTCACAAACCACTAATACCGAGGAAATTTCAGGTTTAGGACAAGCATTATCTTACCCAACTCTAAAAAATCTACTTAAATAAGAACAGGGAAAAGGATAATTTGCGGTTACAAACTCGAGCAGTTCATTTTAATTATGTGGTGCTTTTAGCTGTTAAAGCTAATATTCTTGTCTCATCAATTGGCACCATTTGCGGGAATTAAACTCTAATCTGTTTCTGATCTGTGTTTTGGACAATAGACCCAGACGAATTGGTGACAGTTAACATTGTAGAGTCTGCTGTTCATTTAAATCATCTTTTACATTCCAGAATATGAGGAATTACTATAAATGTTTTCCTTGTTTACTCTTACAAAAGATTGGGGTCACCTTGTTAAGAAATAATTAGAAAGTAGGTTCTGCAGCGTAGCTGTAAAGAGTTAAAATGATAACCTGGTATTTTTTTTCTGCCAGGTATCCACCATAAAGTCTCCCTATTTCACTCATTGAAGGTATGGGAATGGTCAGCCTGGAGGCTCTATGTTGTTTTTTTTCTACCTGAGCACAGCAGGTTCTGCATTTGTTCGTTCACCCTACCCAAAATATCACATATAATCATACAATATATTGACTTAATCCCGAATCAAGATTTCACTCTTCCCTGTAGCATTTTTTTATTGTTGTTTTGCTTTGTTCCTGCGACACACTGGAACAAAGCAACACAACTTTAAAGACACTTCTAACTCCTCTTAAAATGAGTTGGACATAAGCTATTCATAAGTTATTTGTTTATTTTGCAAAGATATAAAGAGCGCTAAACTCGGCTCTTTCACTCATCACTGAGGCTCTGAAACAAGATAAAAAAACAGCCGAAAAAGTTCTGCAGAAATCACTAAAACATGCTATATACATTTTTAATGCAATTAAATACCTTTGTGATGGTGACTTCTAAAGATCTTAATGTATTTCGTATCGATCACATCAATCATTTGTAGTTCTTGTAGTCTACACATAGTTTATTTCCTGTTTGGGAAACGGGGATCCTGAAAAGCCACACCCATAGAGACATATAGGGTCCGTTTAATAAAGCTGTTTCAGTCACCGTAGTAACATTCTCCCCCTTCGCCATCTTCCTCTCCTTCGTATCTATAGCGCTGTTTCTCTGTCTTTAAAAAACATTCTCCTTTTTTACTTTATTTTAATGCATTTCTGAATTAAAATCTCTTCTTCCAGTGGGGTGAAATAGGCACTTCCTGTTGCCTGTTGTCATGGTGACTCATCAAATCGGTGCTCCACTGATAATGGCTTTTCATACTTGTTGCGTATGCGTTTAACTCTGAGTGGACGTACTTAAAATTGATTGAACTAATTGACAGCAACCGTTGTAAAACCAAGCACTCAGAGTTCCTGACTTTAGGCTAGATCAATTTAGAGTTGCAGATTTGATTCTGAATTTGTTTGTCATAAAACGTGTTTGTCATAAAACGTACCCCTGCAAAAATCAGCAGTTTTCCCGCTGCTGCCACCAGTAGATCCTGTCACCAGTTAATCTATCACACCAACGACCCAGTAGAAGTTAGAATGAAAAACAACAAACAACCAGCAAACAAACATGTTCTTCCTTCACTGCCCACTCAGCTCCATTCACCGAGCATAAAACTATTTGATGGCTGAGGAATTTGCAATCACTCTCAGATTTGAACCGAAAAATCAACAAGTAATTTTACTCAATGTACAAATATAAAATTCAGATAATTGTGCATCTTCTTTTTTTCCTAATAAACATAAAAATCTATCTGGCCTCATTTCAGTGATTACTGTGCCTAAATCACGTAGTCCAACCATACAAATTGGAGGAAAAAGCCTATCAAATCAATCCCCCCCCAAAAAAAATCTGGCAAAAAGCTAAGCAAATAATAATCTTGTTCTTTTAATTCTGCCCAAGCCTAAGACTCAAATATTACAATTTTTGATCAAATTCCAGCTATCTGAACACTAACACATGTTGAAAGTAATCATTTATAATATCCTGTGTAGTATTTAGATAAATATATTCACCCTTTTTTTAATTTGATAGAGGAACATATGTCATAAAATGAACACGTATAACAATTAATCCTGTATATAAAAACATTTTCTTCCACTACAGCTCTTCAACAACACAACCAAATCGTGTTCTAGGAAAGGCCTTGTAAAACTAAATGTTAAAGAGAATTTTGACCACTAATGTAGGCTGCAACAAATTTTTACCATCTATTAGAGAGTGTTTAGAGGAAGTGCACTTTACACTGTTCAACCAATCAGGACAATTTTCCCCTTATAGACTTTGAAGGTTTTTGTGAGCGAACCGTCACTTGGCTTGGAGGGTGTCAGCTCTGCAAGACAAATACATTTTGCCACAATGTTTAGAAGACTGTTTGCTTTGTTTCTTCTTACTACAACATGTAAGTATATATCATTGAATAGAATAATTAACATATGAAAGGATTTCCATGTTTTGGGTATTAGGACATGTAGTTAATGCTTTACTTATATTTAGTGTTCTACCTGTTTCAGATTTAACTCAAGCTAATGAGGTCCCTCATCAGGTCCCTTTGAAAGTGGTTGAAGTTGGCGAAAATGTTACTCTTCATTGTCCAGTTTCGACAAAGGAAGGCAAATTCTTCTACTGGTACAAGCAGACACCTGGATATATGCTCCAGACAGTTGCTGCAGCAGCTTTATCAGATCCCAAACTAAGTGAGCAATTTGACAACAGTCGCTTTTCATTAACAAAGGGGGATTCTCAGTTTTCTCTTACTATCAGAAATATCAGTAAAGAGGATGAAGCGACTTATTTATGTCAAAATGGGACCGCTTATTTTCAGACTTTTTCGACAGGGACGTATTTGGCCGTAAACGGTGAGTTCTCCTATAATGCAAACAGATCTTTTTAGGTCAGACAGGTTTTTCCTGAAACAGTTTTTATTAATTTGTTTATTCTTAATGCCCCCCAGATTGTAAAAGAAAAACACAGATTCTTGTCAAACAAAGTCCAGAGTCAACATCAGTCCAGGAGGGTGACACAGTTAATCTACATTGTTCTCTTCTTACCAAGACTTCTGTAAACTCATTGCAATGTCCATCTAAATACAATGTTTACTGGTTCAAAGCTGGATCAGGAGAATCCTACCCAAGCTTAATTTACACTCCCAAGAACAGCAGTGATGATCAGCAAAGGAGCTGTGTCTACAAACTGTCCAAAACTATACAGAGCTCTTCAGATACTGGGATACACTACTGCGCTGTGATCACATGTGGGAAAATCCTGTTTGGAGAAGGAACCAAAGTGGAGATAAGTATGCATAATGAATTATATGTTATTAAAGACAGTAAAAACAATTACAGTTTTAGTTTAATCAGTGAAACAAGACTGCCAACAGACTAATGAGATTACGAACATTAGGATAGCCTAGTTTTGGCTTCTTTTAAAAATTATGCTAATTCTATTCAAGACTATGTTTCCTTAAGTATGCTCTCTGTTAAACGTATCTTTTTTTGTTTGTGAATTAACAATTTCACCTAAACACTTCAGTCGGGAAAATAAAAATAAACACTAAATACTTTTTGTCAACAGCTCCTCATAAAATTTTGTATTATTTTTCAAATCAAACATCCCTAAATGGAAACAAGACTGATGGCATCTTATATGAATAAATTATTCACTTGTTTATCTCTTTCTCTGTTATCAGGAGAACCTACAGATCTTCTGATAATTGGCTTGAGCGTGATGTTGGGTCTATGTGTGATCCTGATTGCTGTTCTTTTGTTTTCAAGAATTTAAAGGTAACCTTATTCTTTTGTTTCTACATATTTAGAGTTTATTTCAAAACCTTACATTTCTGCTTGTAGAACATTGCTAAGCATCGGTTTCTTGGATACTAAACTAAGAGTATAAATTATATTTATCTTATTACAGAATACTTTCAGTGTCACTTATTATGACCTTTTTGATTACTAAATAATAAGCATAAAATTTTTCTGTTTATGTTTTGACACTAAAAAGCCATGAAATATACTTAAATCTGGGTTTTGGTTCTGATATATGTTTTTACAATTGTTTGACAGATAAGACCGGCTAGATGTGCAACTGAGTTCCCTCACACTGGAAAAAAAAAGAAGAAAAACATTATCTAACAGTTATTACCAATAACTATTTCAGTGGAATTGCCAAGAGGAGACAAAATAATCCAAATATGTCTTGTGTGAGACGTCTCTGTGTTCATTGGTAATTTTGCTTGCAAAGGAGACAGAGAAGGTGGTCTACTTAAAATTTGTAATTTTTTTTGTTCTTTCTGCTGCTATGCAAGCATGTTCAGCATCTATTTTTTTATGTCTGCAATCTCAATAAAGTACAATTTCGTATTTAGTTGCCTGTTTTGCATGTAACGTTTATTCTACTGTGAGAATATTTGTCTAATATTACTTATGAGCTCATTATTTGCTCCTGGTTCTTGTATTTTATGATTGTATTTTAGTAACTAGTGCTTCTGTTTTGGGACAATTTAAGCTGTTAAAATCAGGGAAAAATACTAATGCAGCAGTTCCAGCTTGTCAATGTGTGAATTTGCAATAGTAACAGTGGTTCTAACCTATAAAATACCAACATGTTCCAAATAAATAGATTAATAAATTGTGAAATAAATATCTACTTGAATAAACATTACATAAATACTTACCGTGTTGATGAAATTTAGAAATAACTGAATGCAAGTGAAAATCTTAGCAAATTATTACTTACATATATTTCATTATAAAAATATTATTTAATTAAAACAATAATCTCCCTATAACAGAAATTATTGTTGAGGCCTTGCTGATAAGGCTGGTAACGGATGGGGGGGAAAAATGTTCTTTTAGTGTCAGGTTTTGGTCCTGATGGACCGCTGCCTCCTGACAGAGGGTTTTTAACTTTGACTTTTAAGAACTCAGGTTTACAGCACTTTTATAGTCTTGTGAAAGTTTGCTCCAGATCAGTGATGCATAGGAACAAAATGCTGCTTCTCCCTTTTTATTTCAGGGTAGTACAGGGTAGGCTTGAACTGGAAGACTTGGGAGGTCTGGGAGAATGATACACTGACAACAAATCTGTCATATATTGAGGTTCTCATCCATTCAGTGGTTTATAGACTAACAGAAGAATTTTAAAGTATTTTCTCTGAGCTACAGAGAACTACTGTAAGGACTAAAGAACAAAGGGGCACCCTTGATGCCCAAAGTGCCCTTTTGCCAGTATTTTTTTTTAAACTGTGTGCTTGCATCTATGTGTATGTTTGTGTGCATGCACAAAATAATAATAATTTAGACCTACCGTGCCACGGTAACCGTGGCTAGTCACATGATCAACACAAGGTGTCCTCCCTCACTCTGCCTTCACTGCACTGATGTGCCCTTCTGCTAATAACCAAGCACTGCTTCAGACAACCACTACGACTCCCAATTCCAGAAAAAGTAAACAACTGGTCTGGTAACTAAGTTCTGCAGCAGTGTTAGTTTGTGCATGGTGTACTGTTGCAAGATGAGTAGACTAACCAGGTAATGAGCAATGAGCATCCTCTGTGCTGTTCAAATTTGCACACACCGACTTCTCACAAGTTAAAGCCGATTGTCAGCGGTGCAAAAAGGTCCGACTGACCTGGAGGGGGCGCAGATGCAATCGCGGTAAAATAATTTATACTACAGTTGATCCATCCCTGCCACTAGCAGCTGATTGACCACACATGCAAAGCGTGTTACGGGGAAGAAGTACATCAGGTTTTTACTGTCTGTTTCTCTTGCTATGAGCAAAGTGCATTACAGAGATATGATGTGTTAAACAGCTGTCAAGCTGTTTTGTCCTATTTTATTTCACTAAAACTACATTATGCAGTATAAACACAACAATAATGGTAGAATCTGAGTTTTCTAAACCTCTTATTTATTTACACAAAAATTAAAGAGGCCCATAGAGGTTAATGTGTACACAAATCATATAACTTTTAGACCCTTGATGTCATGCCCAGAGTCAATAGTCAAACTAAATAAAAGCAACAAAAAAATTTGAATAAGTGAGTATTTTTTCAATTAGACTAATATTTTTTCAATGATATATTACTCTATATCATTTAATTGATTTTTACTTTATAGCACTAGGAATAATAAAGGGCAAATTATTAATGGATAAAATTGCGGCTATACAGTAAATTTTTTTGAAAAGGTATGAAATAAAAATTAGTGTTTGTGTGTTTTATGTGCATCAGTCTGTAGTTTAAGGATCATGTTTCATTTTGCAGAGATGCCTCGTGAGGAGAGGAAGTTAAGACTAAAACAAAAGGAGCTGTATGAGGCTGCGAAAGGTAGTGGATCACTCACCAGCTGGATGACAAAGAGCACAAGAAGTCACAAGTCATTGGCATTTGTAAGAGCATGGGCAACAGGAAGTTGCTGTTATAACTACAAAAAAGAAAAGTAAACACTGTGTACAAACAACTCAGGCGCAGACACTGACAGAAAAAGACACAGGCAGAATTACAGACCCACAGATCTCAACAAGTAGTCTCTTCCAAACAATCAGCAGTGTGGCGGGCAGTCACAGTGAGCCATTTTTAAGGTTAGGTATCCTTGCATCTCGCATGAACACACCTCTTTTTTAATCAGCTACTATCTCTCCCATTTGACTAAAGGTTTTTGCTTCTTGATTAAGCAAATCATTCACTAAAACATTATTTGGCCAAATAATGTTTTATTCACCTCATGGATTTGCATTGTGCATTGGTCTGAAAACATTCCAATTTCTTTTAAATTAGTGAAAACCTAATTTGATCATATCCCAAATTCTTCCAGATAAACTTCTTTGGTTTCAAACACAAGCAATATCCATGTTAAACTTAATATGGTTTTTAACCATGCTCTTCCTCTTTGTACATAGTAGCTAGTTTAAATATTAACTGATGAATAATATCTGACTATAACTTATCTGTTTATCGATGCATAAGTGCTTTCGGAATCACTTTCATCTATTGTTCTAAATAATACTGAAGTTAGTGGACTCGTGTGTCAAAATCACTGATAGAGTGAATTGAAAGTCGGGGCCATTATCTGATTAGTAGGCTATTTCTACCCCACTGGCTACCGGGAGGAAATAAACATCTTAAAGTATCGAAATATAAATTCCCAGCTGGCTGGGGAATTGAAAAGAACATAAATCAAAACAATGCCATATGTCAACTCAAGTTCCAAAGTATAAAGATAAGAATGTGACTATTCACATTTTGAACACAGCCAATAAGATAGCATTAAAGGCTGCACTTAAGCTATCACCTTCAATGTCAGTATGGGTGTTAAAATCCCCCACTATGATGACCCTATAAGTAATTTAACACCAAATCAGATAGGAACTCATCTAAAAATTCAGAGTAAGGACCTGGTTGATAATACAAAGTTACAAAAAGAACAGGTTTTCTTGCTTTTTAACTTGGATGAGGGAAACTAAGGATTAAATGTTTAAAAGAGTTGTAATTATTAACTTCCTTTATGGTAATCAGTAAGTCAGACTGAAAGATTGTTGCTAAGCCTCCTCGCACAGAATTTTTGGGTATGTGAAAATTTAAATAACTAGAAGGATTTGCCTCATTTATGCTTACATAGTCCTCTTGCTGCAGCAAAGTTTCTGTAAGGCAATATAAATCAATGTGGTTATCACAAATCAAGTCATTAACTAAGAGACCTTTTTTTTAAGGAAAGAGATCTTACGTTAAATAATACACATTTAATTGTTTTAACTTTTTCCCCACCTGGGGTTACTATAATTTTAATTAGATTATCATGATTTACTCCTTTGGGAATCTTTGCTAATTTGTTAGATTTTGGTCGTGGGCAAGACACTGTCTGGATGGAGTAAAGAGTGGGTAAAGTAGAGAAGCTGCAGAGATGTGTGTTAAAGTACAACTCTGTTTCCTGGTCTGCACCACGGGCAACCAGGGTTTTGGAAGACAAACCACAGGTAGCCAGATTCTGCTGGAAAGAAGAGCTGCACCAGCCAAAGTGGAATGGATACCGTCGATCTGAATCAGACTAGGTGCAGGCCAAAAGGATTGCCAGTTATTAATGTAGCCCACGTCATTTTCAGGACGCCACCTGGGCAACCAGTGGTTAAATAACGGCATGCGGCCAAACATGTAATCACTGGTCAGATCAGGGAGGGGACCATACTTTTTTGGGGGACAAACTTACACACCAAAGCAACAATAATCTTATTTACCTCCAATCAGTGTAATAGGGTCATTATTGCCAGCGTGAGTAACAATCTTACTGTATTTAACCTATCCTTAGACAGCAGTTTCAGGTAGGTTTTGATGTTGCCTGTTCCGGCCCCTAGCAAATTTTTGACTATGGTCCCTGGTGTCTCTAATGCCACGTTTCTGACTATGAAGCTGCCAATTTCCAGAGTGGGCTTTTCGGTGGGTCCGTCACTGAGGGTGGAGAATCTGTAAGAAACGTGGATGGGCTGGTGGTGACCAGTGGGCAGAGATCCACGACTACGCTTTCTGCGTTCCGTTACCCATTCGCCTGGCTGCTCTGGAACTTTTGGAGGAAAACTATGTGGGGGTCCTACTTTAACTCCTGGATGTTCAACAGCCTGAAGCCTGGATTCTAACTCTGACACCCTCGCCTCCAAAGCTAAAGAAATACTACACTTATTACACATACCATTATGACTAAAGGAGGCAGAGGAATAACATCTGACACAGAGAGCTGTAGAGAGAAGAAGAAGTAAGAGTTGGAAAAGAGTCAAGGGAGGGAGAGAGAGAAGCCTTAGCTATGTTAAACTAGCGCTAGCCTAGGCTAGCTACTGCTTACTACCAGAAATAAATCTGCGTGAAAGCGATAAGTGCTCAGTAAAGAAGTGCAGCAGAAGGCACTATGTTTTTAAGTGGTTCTGGACAGTTAGAGTTACTTAGATACAGAGATATCACAGAAAAAAGAACTTTATTCAGACAGAGATAGCCTGAACAGCACGCTGCTCAGCAGTCAAAATGGGAAGTGAAGACGAAAGAGTGGTGGCACATCCTAGTGGCAGAGTCCAGAGGAGAAGAATGACAGAGTGACTAATCTTGCCTCCCAGAGAGCAATGAATGCAACCAAATTGAATCATACCAATATCTCCTTTTTGGCCAAAAGGACCTCAAACATTTTCAGTTCTCACCTGATTTCCAGAGGAGCAAAAACAAAACAAAAAACACAACAATTGCAGCCACATTTAAACTTCCAATTTGGTAAATTGCTTTACACATGATAAATGTTTATATTTGTACATTCTCTACCCATGAATAAAAAAAAAGTATGTTTATCATAACAAGCTAAAATAGAGGCAGTATGAGCTATGGTTAATACAGATGTAACTACGAATTGACAGAATGCGCAAAGATGTACCAGAGAGAAAAAAAGCTAACATAAAACAGACTTAAATAATGGAATTGAATATGCATAGCACCTTAATGTGACAGGAAGTATTGAGCAACAATTCTACAAGTCAAAAGATTTTCTGTCATAATAAAAAAAGCGAAACATTTATATAACACAAATTCAACACATAAATACAGTAACACGAACACTTGACTTAACCAAAGTTTTAAACCGAGGGATTGTTTTAAAATTATTTGTCCACCAAATTTCCTCTGCGGCATATGATCTGATAGGTGCATTCTTCCATCAGTTTATATATCAAGTAAGTCTTTTTTTCTGCATTTATGTAGAATTTTCCATTGTCGATTCTACTAAACCAGAGATCCACTGATAATGACATTCAGATCTCTCTCTCTTTAGTCAAAATTTCAGCTTATTTTGGAGGACTCAAAGATGCTTTAATCTCAGAAAAGAGCAATTGCTTTTCCAGAGGGATCTGGGTCTGCCCTGGGGTGGGTCATGCCTGCAGCAATCTCCAAAGGACCCTCCTTTGGAGATTTTTCAAGGCATGAAAAAGATGCTCTAAGCATCTGGAATTTTCACCATATGTTACTGCAAAGAAAGTCCTAATTTATCTATTGACTCCTCACAAGTAGCTTTAAGACCTAGAGTTGAAATAGGTAGTCATCCTTTTTCAGGTAAAGCAGTTAAGGTTCATTTGTTTATGAGGTGCATACGTAAAGTGCTTTAAGGAAATAATAGAGAGATAAAGCAAGACACATAAAGAAAATATTGCATCACATAAACTGTAAAATATTAGATATAATCACATAACAGGAAGAAACATTAAAATTCATAATTTAAGCAAATAGAAATAATGGCATGATAGAAAAGATACATTTTTTATATGAATGTATGAGCTACAGTAAATAGTTATACAAATAAGTCACATTTTTGGACATCTCTTGCTCTGTTTTCTAGCCTTGTACATTTGGGGGACAAAAAACCCCTTCAGATAACATCTGTCTTTAATGCATTCAGTAAAAAAAAAAACATTTTTAATTGATTAATTGAACTTTATTGATCTCACATTTGAGAAATGTATTTCTGCAATTGATCCATCCCACTAGGGATGGATGTCACCTTAGGGATGGGTTAATTGCGATAGCAGTGGGCTGCCATTGTTGGTGCCATCGTTGCTCAGAGAGCCAGAGTGGCACTCTGTGGGAGTGGGGCTTGAACTCAGAACCTCAGGATTCCAAGCTCTATGCCCTAACCACTAGGCCGCTACAACCCCCAATTTCATCAATGCATGCACTTGTCAGTGATTGGATACACTGATTTAGTGACTGTAGTAAAGGGTTGATATGAAAATATAAAGCTCTATATCATCAGTATACACATTCTGTTGTAGGACGTCTTTTTGGTATTTTTTGGTTATGAGATACTTCTGGCCTGTCAAATAGAAATCCAAAAAAGTTTAAGATTTTCCTGCCAGTTTTACCATTATGGCAATAGGATATTGTAATAACTTATAATAAGAGCAGTAGACTAGAATCATACACTTTAGGAGGAACTTACTCTCATCCTGGTTGGTCAGCAGGGTTGACATAATTGATGCGATGTTTGTTTTTTGCCAAAACAACAACTGTAAGAATAACCTTTTAAATTTTTGGATGTGAGAGTGAGATGACCCTGTTTAGTTCAGTGTTTAAAGCTACCAATAAAAGAGTTACTAAAGTTACATATGGAAGAAAGAGATAGGAACCTGGTGTCAAATTTGTAAATATTTTGTTTAGTATTCTTTAGATTATATTGGTTTCTCTCAAAGTTCATGAAAATTCCATAGGATTTTTACGCTTACTTGATAGCAAATTCAATCATAGATTGGCTTATTTTTTTGAGGGAGTGCACCTTTCGTTTCAGCCAATCACAACAATTTACACTTTGAACACATTGAAGACCCTGTGACCAAACTTTCCTGTATGAATGAGGAAGAAATTTGTGCTGTTAGACTATTGTTTTAACCACGATGAACGAAGGACTATTTGCTCTGGTTCTTTTCACTATATTTGGTAAGTATGACTTTAATTCAATGAGCTCAGACATAGTTTACACTATATATAGAAGAGTGTACACGTTCAGTTTATTATTGTTTAGATATGTGCTGGCTATCGTTGAACATTTTTTTTACTATTTCATAACTTTTTCAGCTTTAACTCAAGCTAATGAGGTCCCTCATCAGGTCCCTTTGAAAGTGGTTGAAGTTGGCGAAAATGTTACTCTTCATTGTCCAGTTTCGTCAAAGGAAGGCAAATTCTTCTACTGGTACAAGCAGACACCTGGATATATGCTCCAGACAGTTGCTGCAGCAGCTTTATCAGATCCCAAACTAAGTGAGCAATTTGACAACAGTCGCTTTGAATTAACAAAGGGGGATTCTCAGTTTTCTCTTACTATCAGAAATATCAGTAAAGAGGATGAAGCGACTTATTTATGTCAAAATGGGACCGCTTATTTTCAGACTTTTTCGACAGGGACGTATTTGGCTGTAAACGGTGAGTTCTCCTATAATGCAAACAGATCATTTTAGGTCAGACAGGTTTTTCCTGAAACAGTTTTTATTAATTTGTTTATTCTTAATGCCCCCCAGATTGTAAAAGAAAAACACAGATTCTTGTCAAACAAACTCCAGAGTCAACATCAGTCCAGGAGGGTGATACAGTTAATCTACACTGTTCTCTTCATACCAAGACTTCTGTAAACTCATTGCAATGTCCATCTAAATACAATGTTTACTGGTTCAAAGCTGGATCAGGAGAAACCTATTCAAGCTTAATTTACACTCCCAAGAACAGCAGTGATGTTCAGCAAAGGAGCTGTGTCTACAAACTGTCCAAAACTATACAGAACTCCTCAGATACTGGGATATACTACTGCGCTGTGGTCACATGTGAGAAGATCGTGTTTGGAGAAGGAACTAAAGTACAAACAAGTATGTATAATGAATAATATATAGTTAATTTTTTCCCTAAAGGTGTAGAAAATTCATACATTTGGTTAATAAACAGCAAATTTTGAGAAAAATGTATTTCTTTGGAAGAAATACATAAAATAGGAAACATTTTTGGGTTAAATTTACAGATCCAGAAAGATTATGTGGAAATGTATCTTTTAGTGTAAAACTCTGCTTAAAGTGATATCCCTGCCCGTGCTACTACTGTTTAGCTATATTGAAACATTTTATTTAGTTTTAACTAAAAAACTAATAAATACTACTAAACTAATAAACTAATACCATGTTTACTATTTAGCAGTTCATTAATTCACACCTTGCCTGTTTTATTTAAAATGGTTAAATTTAACATTTCTCTAAACATTTTTTTCAACACTTGATCTGGAAACATTTGCTAGAAATCACAATAATTAATATCAATACAAAGAACAGCAAACTTTTCTTATTTGACATCTTTATTCTTTCAGAGTCACAAGTCGGTCCTGTTGTCCTTGCACTGGCTTTGCTGTTGGCTTGTTGTGTGACTGCAATTGTTGCTCTTATTGTCTACATCAACTGCACAGTTTTTGTAAATTTCAAAGGTAGGTTTGCTGTAATTAAAACTATTCAAAAGATTAAGGTACATGACAAAAAATTATGTATTCCAGGCTATTTTATTTTTTTACAGACACTATTCTAAATCTTTACTCACTGTGACATACAGTAGTCTGTAGTTTTTTTGTTTTTTTTTTTACTAGTTAGTTGAGTTCGGTTAATATAATGCATAGATGCAACAATGCATCTATCTATAAGGATGGACGGATGGAAAGACAGACAGTATATAGAAAGTTTCAATAAAAATAATCCTAACAATGTATGCAGGAGTTTGTGTGTGTATATGTTTGTTCCGATTATACATACATTTATCTTCTCTTTCACATTATAATATAGAACAACATTTTAAAGGTTGCAGGTATTTGAGCAATTTGACTTTTGTTTTGTACTACATTTACATAAGGAAAGACATATGTTAAGATTGCAAAAATGTATGACTGTTTTGTTTTTGTTAATGGTGTGTCACATTTGTAATAAATTCCAAAAGACCAGCTTATTGATGAAATGATGAGTTTGCACATATTTGGGGTATTTTAGCTTGTTGTGACAGCCTAATTTTTTTGTTTACAGGGAAAAACAAAGGCCGATCTGGACAAAAAGAGTCATCAGTGAACCAGACAAGAGACCCAGTAAGTCTCTGATTACCACTTACCACTAAATATCGGAGAAAATAATCATCCTAATCATCCTTAACTGAGAGAATTAAGGCTTAATATTAAAATATTAAGGTTTTTAAATACATTTGACTTCATGTGGATTACCACATGGTTTTACGTTTTATGGTTTATCATTTTCCATCTAATACATGGTAGAATAATTTTGTATAGCAGGACTAATATTTGCATTTCTGATCAATACTGATTCATTTTCATGAATCTATGATAGACTGCTTTAACGGAAATGTATTGATTATTTAAAGTGCACAGCACTTTTTATTTGTAACTTTCCTTTCTTATACCAATAAGTTATATTCATATTGTTCCTGACATCCTAGGTATAGAGAGTGTCTGGATGTTTGCACCTGTTTTAACAGGTGCCAGAATAAAAATGTATTTAATCACAGAGCAAAAAAAAATTCATGAAATTGCAAGTCATGTAGCAGCACTTTTATATTTTATAAACATAAATAAATAGAACTTATAGTCTCAAAAAATTATATTTTGCTCTATAAGTTGCCCACATAAATGTGAAATGGTTTTGTTTGCAGTAGCAAACGGAGGAAATGGTTTTACCCAAAGTAAAGTATATGAATATGGGATATGGCATAAAATGACTGGACCCAAATTTGTTTGATGATAATAAATAATGCAAAATAATTATCATTTGCAGGGTGAAGATGCAGACGAAGCGAGTTACGTAGCTCTAAATTTCTCCGCAATTAAGACAAAAGGCAAGAAGAGAAGAATGGAAACGCAACCAGAGTGCCTGTATTCAGCTGTAAGAACAGGTCAGCCCACACGACAGGGAGTGTCTTAGAAGAGAACCTGTTTGTGTAAAACTGAAACACCATGTTTCCATGACCGACAATAAATTTATGTTGTAAAAGGTGTTGCTGTTCTAAGGATTATCTAATTTAAGGCAAACATTTCTTAAAGGATTTGATGGTGGTAAAGAAAAAGTATGTTTACAATAAAGATTTAGCATCAAAACTGATGCATTTACACAATGTATATGCTGGCATACTTTTGGATGAGTTGCTTTATATTGCACTATGAAGTGACAGGGCATGCGTCCATCCATCCATCCATCCATCTGTCGTCTGTGCCCACCTGTCCTTGCAGGGTCATGAGGGGGCAGATATCCATCCCCAGCATTGTGTGGGATATCATTTTGAGCAGTATCATTTTTTGGCATGATAATATTTTCAATGTAAATGTGTGCGAGTAACTGTTTTATATATAAAATAATCCTTTGTGTATTGTGTGTGTATCTGTTCAGTTGCCACTTTGATGTGTTTAAAAAAAAAAACTCTTTTTGTCAAAGCGCATCCTGCTAATCATGCACTAAATAAAACACATTTTAAATGTAATTGTTTCTCAATATTATAGTTTGTTTTGTATTAAATAAAATAGATCAAATATAATCAAAATTATGAATTACTTGTCTTTATATCATATATATATATATATATATATATATATATATATATATATATAAAGCTGGAAAATGAACTTGATGTGTTTGAGGGTGTTATACTGCCCTCTGCAGATCCTGTGGCTTCACATACTCTACCCAACAAAAAATGAGAAATGAATTGGTAACACTTTTTAAAAATGTTTTGTTGTGTACCAGATAAAATATTTGTCAAAGATGTTCACACATTGTAAATATCTGTTCAAATGTTTATTGAAATACAATCTGTAAATGTTAGAATAAACACAATTTTAGAGATGATTGACAAAATGGAAAAAGAGACATGAATACTTCATATTTCATTTTAACACCTTTTATAAACGACTAAGTGCAGAAGTTGCCTACCTCAGCATTTCATTTCTCAGAGTAGCAGGAAGTCAGTTAGATAGGTTTATACAACTTTGCTCAGTTATTACTTTCACAATTGTTCATTGCGAAATGTTACAGCCCAATTTCATCTTGTCTACTGACTTCCAATCTTTGAGGGAATCTGTTAATTTTTTGATTTTCAACTTTAAGCATTTAAGTTTATTTGAGTATGTAGTTTATGTATTGTTTCCTGCTCGATAATTTTGTTATGTCCCAAATGGTCGATTTAATTATGGCTTTGAAGTTAGCAGTCCCACAACTATCAGCTATCAACTATCGGAACCTGAGAAGAAAGAAAGATGCATTTCTAGTTGATTTTACTTACATTTTAAAGGTAGTAGGTAAACTTTTGTTTTTCTAGTTGAACAACCTTGAACTGTTTAACACTGGAAAACTTAACTGAGCTCTTTTAAATGCTGGCTTTTAAAAGAGCTCTGTTTAAGACTACATTGATTACAAAAGCTGCCACTGCTGTATTTTACTGATCTGTATTGTGATAAGAGTAGAAGTGTGCTAACACAGAAAATAAAAATGCATTACTCAGAGCCATAGACCTTGCACAGCACTGAATGTTATTGGCACTGATGTCCACGAGGGACAGAGTTCCCTTTATAGTTTTGCAGTCTTGTCCAAAAACAGTCACTTCTAGAAGTAAAAGCATAAAACCTCATGGTGTTGTATAAGGCCTCTTGCTGCAGTTACAGTACATGCTTCATGGTGATATAAAAAAGTCCCAGCATTGACTCTTTATTTCTCTCCAACAGGTTTGAGAGCAACATAAATCTTCTCCCTCTTTGCTGCTTCTGCATCTCTTCCACTTATATTTTTTATCACAGTAAAGACAGCTGTTGAGTAAATCCGTCTATCCTCTTCTTCCTGAACAAATTTTAAAACAACTATTGAATATCAGTGACACTTTCAATGAAGTAAATTAATTATCCGTTGTTAACAGAACATTTCTATACAACCAATCATTGTCAAAGAGGTTCAAAACAGACAGACATTAAAACAAAAAACTCTACTGGAGACACAAACATTGGTTAACCAAATGATCATGTAATAATATCAATAGCATGGCTGTAAAGATAGAGACATATCAGAGAGTTATTGGGAAGCTGAATCTGAGCATGTCAGTAAATAGCAATGCTTTTTGAAAATTTTACCTGTAAATTGTGTTTTTTACTGTTTCCATGTAGAGAATTATTAGCTGCAAAATGGAAGAGGAAAATCCACATACAAAATTAATATTTTATTACAAGATACTAACGCTTTCTGACAACAAAATCTGTAGTGACAATATATGTTGTAAAATATATTGCATTACCTGTGTAAAAATCTCCTTTTGTCCAGAAGGTCGTCATAACAAACGCAAAAACACATATAGCCACAAGAGTAAACATCAGAGGCCTCTCATAATCTTTCCATCTGCTGCCTTGTGAATCTTAAAAAAAACAAAGACATCATGTAAAACACAAATAGCATATAAAGTTAGACCCAAATATATTCACACTTCAGAAACGTTTAGAGTAATCTTGATGTTTTACCAACATATTTATGCTAACCAAATGATATAATAATAATTTTTAGTAATTAACCCAGAAGAGACTGGAATCTGACAGAGAACGAGGAGCTGAATATTAGAACAATTGAAAGGAAGTCTTCAGATCTAAAAGACTTGGAACTCAAACATAAGCAATCATTATAAAACATCATATATTTGACATTTCTTTATTTAATGACATGTAAATAAATCAAGGTTCAAAAAATGCGTTGGTCGATTATCTTCCAAGAGGTGCTTTCCTCATTTCTAATCAGAAACAATGTTTTCGCTTGGAATCATATCATTATATATAAAAATTTTCCAGGTATTCCAGTATGTATCTGGATTCATTTAAATTCCAAATTGCCCATCAAAAATATTTTACACCATTACACCGGTTAGCTAATTGCCTACTTGCTTCTGTTGTCATTCAAAAATCCAAAATTTTAGTCAACAGAAATTTGTTTTAGACACAGATAGGCTAGATTGGAGGCAGCTGGACTTTCTCTCAGTTTTTTTATATTCTAGCCAACATAATTGAAAATTATTCCTGTGTGTCTTGAAATGTCTTAAGAGGCAACTGAAAAATCCAGTTAGTCTTTTAGCCCTTTTTGAAGTGGAAACACTTACCTTCAACTGTACTTTGAATTTGGGTTCCGTTTCCAAATATAATCTCCCCACAGAGGGCCAGTGCACAGTAGTACATCCCACTATCAGAGAAGCTGACCTTCTTTGAGAAGTGATACACGCAGCTTTTTGAATGGGATGATATGTCAGGCTGCCTGTCACACTTGTAAGGAGTGTTTGTATCTGTGTAGATGATGCTTTCAAGGAATGTGTCTTTTTTGACTCCAAACCACAGCACTGTTTGGTCACCTGGACAGGTCCCCATCTGGTAACGAGAGAAGACTGAACACTGGAGGGTAACAGAGTCCCCAGGGTGCATTGGATCAGATATATCTGGCTGCTGAACAATAGTGTGGTCTATTGCTCTTGTATTGCTGTCTATTAAATGCAAGAGAGAAAATAAGATAAAAAATCAAAGGAGAAATTATCATGTTCTGACATATAAATTCTTTGAAAAAGTTCATTACCTCTTAAAGACAAATAGGTTCCAGTCCACTCATCTGTTCTCCAGGTCATGACTGCACAATGATATACTGCTTCATCCTCTTTAATAGTTTTCAGAATGGTCAATGTGCTCTTGTTCTGCGTTAAGCTTAAAGCAAATCGTGAGGAAGGAAACCCTTGCTCCAAACCAGGATTAAGGGTAGCCTTTAACTGTTTTGTTATTAATTTAAGACTGTCTCCAAGACTCTGTTTGTACCACATGACTCGGGTGCTGCTGTAGTCCGAATCATAGAACAAGCAAGTTAAGTTGACCGGTTCACCCAATTCTCCTTTGATTACGGAAATCACCGAGTCTGAAAGTATTAAAAGTATCAAAAATTGTTATAAATGAAGGATACCTATGGCATTCAACTTAAATTTACCCGTGCACATGTAATAAGGATGAATATTTATAGACTGCCTGATAGATGGTACATTGCCTTAAAAACGCCATACTTTAAAAATCAAACTGTCAAAAAAAAAAAAAATGAACAGAGAAATGAAAAAATACTTACATCCTTGATGGAGAAAAATCAGAACAATCCATATATGTATCATCTTGATGGTGTTATATTTCGTTTGTGGGTGGATGTAATATGTCCCACTGTCTCATGCAGCCTTACAATAGCACATTTTATACCTTGATTTCCTGTCTTGCTGGGGCTTTCTTGAGGTCAGTTTTCGAGGTGTGGTGCGCTGTTTTTAAAATGGGTGAAACTACACATTTTGAGAGACCATGTAACCGCAGGATGTAACACTAGTTTCAACAGAAAACTGAAAACACTTTTTCCCCTAAAATTCTCAGATTCTCATTAGGTGTTTTACATTACATTAAGTGGTTCTTTTGAACTCTAACACCTTTTAAAACTTGTTTTAAATAGTTACCGCTGATCCCGTAACCAAAAAACCTCAGTAGATGACTTTGTTTTTTGACCAAATATGTACTAAGATGTTAATATCAACACCTACTGTACCTAATCTAGATTAAGTTTTGGCTTCTACACTTCCAATATGTAAAGAAGGTCAAAAACAATTCAATTAAAGTTAAACATAAAACATAGACTATTTGTTGGGGGAAATGTCTCTTGCATTTTAATGGAACTGCTGGAGCTTATCTTAAATGCGAAGAAAGAAATGCCTATGGAATTATTGAGGGAGGATTGTCGTCAAAATATGTTGTGTAGTAGTCTGAATATGTACTATTTTTTTAACATTGAAATCTTGATTTCGGCACCTATTAACTTATTACTACAAAAATGCAGGTAGACATGTATTATTTTATATTGTTAAAAACAAATCAACACTAGACCCACATAGACTAAAGACATAATAAAAAATGCATTTTACTAGTATAATCAAACCTCATAATTTTTACATCATGTTATCTAGACATTTCACCTATCTCAGGATGCTGGATGTATTCAAGTAGCAATAAGCCAAGTTGCACTACTAGGTGGACTATTGAGCACTTTCTGTAGACCAAAAAAAAAGATATGTGACCAGCTGCTCCTTCTACAATTTGTAAGCATATATTAGAAGAAGTAAGTAAACTGTACAATGTTGTTAGCAAGATAACTTTCTTTTCACAAATGGTTGTCTTTCATGTAAAATTTTGATCATTGCACTTAATCCCTCCACCTGTTACTAACCTATATAAGCTACTTCCTGACTAGTTGACTGTGCTAGATTGTTGAAAGCTTCTTTCCAGGTAAATGACCAGCGTTACTCGTGTCTGCCTGCCTGATTCTGACCTATTTCTGGCTCCTGATTTTCTAAGCTTCCCTGAACCCTATTGGACCTGTCATTGTGAGTTTTTTGGATCTCTGACCAGTTTTCTGTGCCCTGACCCTGCTTTTTGATTCTTCTCCGGGGAATCTTGGCATCTCTAACCACCTGGCTCTGACACTGGACTCGTCCTTGGACCTCAAACATTGGTTTGCTCCTGCCTGTCTCTGCTGTCATGGATCAGACTGGTTCTACCCCTCAAGCTCCAAAATCAGCCTAGTCCTTGTGAGTCTGTGAAAGCTCAAGCCACCTATGACATCACTGTCCCTTCTATCACATGCTTGGAGGATTCCTGGAACCTGCAATCCCTTATTCCTTTACTTAAAAGGTTAGGGGCTTTCTCCTTTTGGTCACATTAAGACATAGAATTATTGCAGCCACTATCTCCTTCTCTGCATTCCAAAGGTTTGTTTCTACTACTGATCTGTCCCCAGGGTGTTTGAACCTATTCTGTGAATAAATCTGTTAGCTCTTTTTTGTGTCTGGCTGATGACTAAGTCTCAAAATCTCACATTAGCTACGTTTTGCGCAAGGGCCTCTTCCCCGATCCGATCCAAACCTTGGTTGATCGGAAATTGTAAAATCTCCGCCATACATGGACACTAAATGAAATGATCCCATCATGACGATGATGGCCTTACATGTAGCACCAAGCGTTGAATCAGATTAAATCTTTTAAGCATGCGCAGAACTTCCTGCCAAACTGGCGGTTCACCTGTCTGCGATCACAGTTTTTAAGGAGGCCTGACGAAGCGATGCGCTCGGAAGCGCAGCGGAAAGAAAAAGGAGAGGAAAAAAGTAGCGGCAAGTGGCGAAATACGTCCAGAGAAAAATGTAGCAGAATGAGCGACTGAACGTGGGAAGCGAGGTGGGCTGTGGAGAGAGAAAGAGGAAGAGGATAAATTCACCGCTTCCTGCAGCTTTAAAAATGAACTTGGCGCGTGCTATAAATTACGGCGTTCCCAGACTCCCAGCCATGTTGTTCTACAGCGGTAGATGTAGCGCTTTACAGGTGTGTTTCCTGTTGTTGACAAAGGCGGAAAAATGTCACGCTGACGTCGCACACATGCGCGAAAGTGAAGATTATTTTACTCTTAAGATCCGGAATGGGTGTTTACATGGGCGCTGACCGAATGGCGTCGGCAAAAACCACCTCTCTCTTCGGAATTAAATTTAGATCCGGATCAGACCAAATCGGATTAGAATCTTCAGTCTGATTGATAAGTTTACATGAAGCACATTTTTATCCTGATCGCGGCCTTCCAATCGTTAGTTGTGTCCATGTAAACGTATTAACTACCTGTTCCCATTTCAGTCATCCATTGTAGGTGGAGATCCATTATAGCAGACAGGTGGCAGATACAAGCAGCAGGTGATGAGTTTTAGCTCAATGATTCTTGACGTAAAAATGGTGGGATGCAGCCACTTCACCAGCAAATCTGACCCGAGCTCCGGATCTTCTACCTCATGGAATATGATGGCGAGATGGAATTTTGGGGTCTTTCCTTTCCATGCTAAAGGACCAAAGGAAGAGGGCATACTTCCTGCTGTCTGGGTTTAAAATCCCACTGTCCCAGAATGTAACGTCAGAGCAATGGGCTATGTTAGTTGTAATTGATCCCATGACACTAGTTTTATGAATGACACGCCACCTAAATCAATGAATCACAACCACAGTTTTTCAGATACAAAACAAAGCCACCATCAAACAACTCATGCAACAGTCCATATAAACAAGAGTGTAACATAAAAACAAAAATTACAAGGCTGGAGATGAGGCTTAAACATCAGCAAGGATATACATGCTAGTCTTATTTGGTAGGAGAATATTGCTGACTGAGGAAAAGTGGACTTCCAGCCACCTAAGACTATAGCAACATAACTATAGAGGCTCAAGATAGTCTATGCCACTCATCTTAGAAATAAAGGTTTAATTCTAGTCTTAAAAGTAGGCAGGATGTCTGGCTCTCTATACAAATTTGATAGCTGGTTCCACGGCAGAGGAGTTTGAAAACTAAAAGATCTGCCTCCATTCTGTTTAAAGGCTCTCTAGGAACCAGCCACTAACCCACAGCCAGGAAGCAGAGTGCTCTCTTTGGAAAATTATAGAAAAATTACATCTTTGATATAAGATAGAGCTTGATAATTAACTGCTTTGTACATGGGAAGGAGAACATGAAAACTTCTCTGGATTTAACATTGAATCTAGAGGTGCCAATAAAAAAAGATCTAGAATAGGATGAATATGAAATTTTTTTCTTCTTTTTTTTTATCAGAACTCTAGCTCTGTGGCTTTAGAAACACTGTAGGCCTGCAAATTAGTTTTGCAGTCTTCCAGATAGTAAAGAATTATTCAGTGTTCTCATAATCAAGCGGCACCTAAAAAATGCTGGGTAGGAGGTTCCTCTCCAATCATCCTAGATCCATAAGTCATTCCGTGAAAAATTGAAAAATATCCACTGGACTTGGTTTCCAAGATTTGAAAGCATTTTCGCCACCTCTCCAGGAAGTTACAATCCCCACTTAATTGGCAATCCCCTTCTTTGAGCAGACCGCACCGACCTTCAGAATCATAGACATGTTTTTAGATATTACAGGCTAACGATGGAACCACAAACGACCCATTCATCGTTACCATTTGCATGTTTCCAAGCCAATACAAGGCTTTGTCTATATAAGACTCAAACCACTGCGGATCCAGACATTTGAATTGAGAAAGCTTCCTGGAGAGTTTGCGAAACTTTTTCAAATCTTGGAAACCAAGTCCAGTGGATATTTTTTGAATTTTTACGGAATCACTTAAAAAATGTTTGTTTTTTTATGAAAAGTCTGGTCATATTCAGAAAACAAACTTCTGAAAGTACTTCAAATATGAAATAATTACATACTGTTCAATAAATGATAAATGTTTTTAATTAAGAGTAATTTTATTTGAAGGTGCTTTGCCGTAGACATCAATGTTTGTTGAAGACAAACTGCCAACCACCTTTTGATGTCACGGTGTGGTATCGGCTGTTGAGCAAGTCCCAATGCTGTATCTGGTGTTCGTCACAACGCTCTATTATTCGTGTCGTCTTGAAAACATTCTTCTTCAAAATGTTAGAGATATTACGCATTTTTTTTCTGCCAAGAAGTTTAAATGCAAATCCTCCCTCTTCAAGTAGGCAATGCAACCCCCATCCATGATGCATCATGAATCGAAAAGGTGAAATGCCTAATTTTTTTCACTTTTACCCGTCATATCAAACTGCCATGCAGGTGGGCAGTCAATTTAACTATAGCTCTCACGAATTTCAATGGTGAAGTCCTCTTGAAATCTTAAATAATTGTTGTTGATTGCAGGGGTGTCTAGTAGTTCCCATTGATTTTGCTTGTAAAGCGGGAAGAATGGTGCTAGGCCTATCGCACTCTGACGTCACTGCAAGAAGATGTCAGGAGAGAGGTGTTAATATATTTTAGCAAAAATGGCAGTGATCACAACAAAAATTATTATTTTCATTCTTTTAATGATTAATGCTAAATTCATTAATTCACCCTCGAGCCTATTAATTTTTGGTAAAAATAATGATCCATTGATCATTCCTTGCTGACCGGACTTTTCCTTTAAGAACTGCTTGATAGTGAGTAGCACTATTAAGTAGCTTTAATTATATTTCTGTCTCAAATAAAACTAAGTTTAAGTTTATCTTAATGTGTAGTTTTTGCAAGTCTATCTCATAATTAACAGGGTTTTCATGGATTCTAGAAATATTTTAATAATATTTAAAAAGTTTGTCAAGTATAAATCCATTTCTTACACTCTGAATAAAGTCCTTTATGGTGAGGAAGCTTGTAGAACCCTGAATTTGATTTTGATTACTGAGTATGTAATGATATAATTTGAAACGAATTAAATGTAAAAATTTTTTTTGTTTAAAATGTATCTGCAATAGAAACTGGATTCCTTTGCTTTCAAAAGATTTTTGTCACATTGAAAATGTTATTAACTTAATTTCTTTATAAACTTTCAGATGTGTAAGTCAAATTTTGGTCATTATGAGAATGTCATGTTAATAAGTTCTTTAGAAAATAATATTGACAAAGATACTG
>JAGKQL010000006.1:60769-76964 GCA_018398635.1 Cyprinodon brontotheroides | reverse complement strand
CGAACAAAGTCATTCATGTTTGAGCTGCTGTTATTTGTATATGCAGGGTGTGGATAAAAAGGATTAATGTTTGGAGGTCTGTAATATTGGGTATTAAGACCACTATCATGCCCCAGCATAACATCTTCAGGTCCCCCACTTTTACTGACTGACGGGTTCGGTGGAGCAACCTGCGGACATTGAAATGAAGTTCGAAGAGAGGATGTTGCATCTGCCTTAAGCTGGGAAGATGAGATATTGAAGTCAGGCTTTGACTCTGCGGCTGGATTACTATCAGCACATGACTGTCTGTGAGTCTCCTAAATCTGATTTTGGTTGAGAACATATTGCTCAGTACGCACTAGGGTGTCCAATGGAGCAAAGTCCACGCTTAATTTGGAGCTCTGTCAGAATTCAAATCAACAGCAGCTTCAAGGGCTTCTGCCTCAGCAATAGCTGCAGCTGTCTCTTTCTCATAATTAAGTTTTGTTATAGATGCCTCCAATTTAGCTTTCTCTAGCTTCAGAGCCACCTCTTTTTCAGTAAAGGCGAGGCGTGCCTCTGGCCTTTGCTGCAGCCGACCCAGTGGATGAGGCTGACGATCATAAACTTGACAACAAAATTTAACTCTGTAGCATGTGCATTTTACTTCCTGATTACCTCATTCTACATCCTATGTGACAACTTCCTGTTACCAGGCCTCAGTGTTTCTTAAAGTAACAGCACCACCTCACTGATACTTAAAGATAACCTTAACAACAAATGAAAAAATGAACATAAAATTTGCTCATAACAATAAATGGCCTGTTGAAAGAATTCAGACGAAAGTGTTTCACTTCATAGTCATTTCTTTCAATCAAATCTATAGAGTTAAAAAAAAGCTGAAAAAAAAAAAATCAGACAGTAGTTTTACAATCCAGAGGAAAGTGACCCATTAATTATTAGAAAACCGAGCACAAGAGTTATTGGCAGTTTTAAAAATTTTATTTAAGATGAAGATCCTTCTTGCATTTCCTAATTCATGATTACATATTCCAAGTTTGAGTTTATAGATTTTAAGTTTAGCTTGTAAATTAGTTTTGTGCCACCAGCATTCCCCTTTTCAATTTATTTTTTTTTTCTAATGGACTCAAATTTTCCCCAAGGTGGTTTATGTTTTCTGCAAATGAGTTATATTGCATTGACAGCAATGGTGTCAACAGCATTTTCAACTTTAAACATAAGAAAAATATGCATAGAGTCCAGCTTAAAAGTACCCATACAGCACAGGTAGCCTAAGTTCTCTGGATCTCTGGAGTCCATATTAGACTCAGGGTAGTTTAACAGTTATGACTTAGATAATGCTTAAGATAAGTAAGCATTTAACAACATGATGAAACCAAAATTAAACAAGTAGGAGACCTACCTACCGCTAATGAAGCACCTGCTGCAGACACAGATGTTAGCAGACTTCGCTCATCCAAATCACAGGTGGATTTAAAGTAAACTTTTCTCATCTTTGTGATTTGAAGATTTTAGCTTTTTCAGTATAACGAACATAGCGCTTGGCACTCAATAATAACCATTTTATTTGTTAAAACAATTGAAGTAGCCAGAAACAGCACAAAACAGTTTTTTTCTAATTTAGCAGGTTCATAGCTACTGTACTTCCTACCCTTATATATATATTTGAGGTAACAGGTAAAATCACATCCATCATGGCGATTAGATTCAGTATCGATTTCCCACAATTAACGCGATTCGATTATTTTGATACTCAAGAATATGCCACGATTAGACCGATTCAGATTAGATTAATCTGATTAATCGGTTGAATTTTTTTAATATTATTATTATTATTTTTTTACACCTTACAGGCTAAACAAAGTTTCAAGTTTTAATATAAATCAATGAAAGCTGTAATATCATTATAGAGTCATTTTTCTTTAGAAATAACAGCAAATAACAGAAGTAGAAAAGTTGCATCAAAAAACAAATACTGCAAAAAATACTGCACAATATCAGTGTAATGAGGTTTTAATGCAATACCTGGGCAAAGAAACTGTCCAACATATTTTTTTAGAATTTTAATAAATATACTCAGGAAGAGAGATGTTGCGTACCATGTATAGCAGGAATAAAAATAAACTAGATATAAGGAAATTGTTTCAAAGGTCATCTGGGTGTTATAAGTCAGTAAAGAGTATTTTTAATTTTCTAAGAAAAGCGGGTATTTAGGAGAATATAATAGTTTGTCTGGTCCATACTCCCATTCTGGAAGGTGTGGCGTGTGCATGCACCTATAAGTTGAGCACGCCAACGGCGGTTAAAAAAGAGAGAAGAATCAAGCGCCGGCGTCACACGCCCCCTTGAGAGGCGGCTCGGCTGCACTACTCCCAGGGTGCAGCTGGTTTGCAGTGCACCAGACGCCCAGGGAGGCGACCGGCTTTTGTTTCATATGACCGAAGTGCGGGAAAACAACTTGTGAAGTTTGACCGGCTAGAAGAGCCGTGAGGTGCGTATAGAATGCTGGGACCCTTTTCCAGCTGAATCTCCGCTCTCTTTGCCCCATTGTCCCTCGTGATCGTCGGACTAAACTCGCCCCCACTTCCTCATCGCCTCGGCGTATCTAGACCCACAGCGTGAGAGAAAAGGAACACGCAGCTTCAATACTAAATAATTTAAAATGTCTGTGTGAAAGCTTGCTTACCCCAACAAACACTGTAAGAGGTATAAGCAAGAGGCGGTAGGAGGCAAAAATAGGTTTAGCGACCGCGCCAGCACGGAAGGAGAGATGCAGCCCAGGAGCAAATGGATAAAAATAGACGGAGGAAAAAAAAAAACATGGTCGATTATCTTTGCTGACGATGTCGATGCATCGGATCGTCGGCTTTGGAATCGATGATCCGATACAAAAGCGATTATTATTTACACCTAATATATATATATATATATATATATATGCTATATATATATATATATATATATATATATATATATATATATATATTTACTCCACACTTCTCCAACCCCCAGCCCATAGAGAACTACCAACCCCCCACTTGCACTCTCACAAACCCCAGCCCATCCACACCTTCGTTCATGGCTGCCTGCCCCATCACATTCACTTCAAATGCAGGTGAGAGAGCTGATGAGGTTGAAAGAGAGTAGCCCCCACCTTCTGGCTGTGTGTTTCAAAAGCCAGCTGAATAGAGTGGGCGACAAAGACAGGAACCTGCAGAGAGTTTTTGCATTTATTGCCTTTCAAGCAATGACATCCAGGGGGAGCGGCTATTTTTTTATGGACCTCTAAACCCTGTGAGATAGCGTTCCTCCTGTTTAACAAGAGGGGGAACGCTATCTGATGGGCCTATAAACCCCGTCAGATAGCGTTCCCCCTGCTTATCTGAAGCATATCTGAAGCGGTGTCAATATCATCTGGCTGTACTACCTTTACTCATGGGTGTGAAGTTTTTTAACAGGGCGTTCAGATCTGGTAAGTCTAGTGAAATAAATAACTGGGGATGTCTAATTCTGAAATCCTGTGTGTTTGGGTTGTTACAACATCTATCTATCTATCTATCTATCTATCTATCATCTATATATCTATCTATATCTATCTATCTATCTATCTGTCTCATCTATCTATCTATCTATCTATCTATCTATCTATCATATCTATATATCTATCTATCTATACTATACTATCTATCTATCTGCTGGAGCCTCAGTCTCCATTTCTTTGTGTGTGTTAACGGCGTTAAGACCAGCGTAACAGCCAATCTCATCCCACTTTCTCACTTGCAGAGGCGGCCTTGCGAGTCCTCTCATGAAAAAAAGGTTCATTATTGCGACCTGGAGTAGCGATGCAGTAACAGGGTGTTGGCAATAGTAAGTGCGTTATAGTTACAGTTCAAAGTGATGGTGCCCAGGTACTTGTTACTAAAAAAAAAGGTACTTGGCGTTAGGTTACTTTCAACGCCATTACTCCAATCATTGCTCATAACACCGACGCCCTGTACAAGAAGGACCAGAGCCGGCTCCACCTCCTGGGGAGACTCAGGTCCTTTCGAGAGAGGCCCCTGCTCAAAACCTGAAAAAGTTTTGTGGTGGCCTCAGCCCTTCTCTACGCTGTTGTTTGCTGGGCCCCTGGCAGCGCAGATTGGGATAGAAAGAGACTGAATAAACCAGTGAGAAGGGCCATTTGTCATACTCCTAGGCCTGGGTGCAGGCCGGTTTTTTCTTTTTTCTCTCAGCAGGGCTGGACGGGCAGGTGCTCTTCATCAAGCTGATTTCCACTTTTCTTAAGAAGCTGGAACCAGGAGGAGGGTGTCAGTTTGTTAATGCTCCAGCGTGAACCCTGGAGCCCAAGTCTGAAACTAATCCACAGAGACCTTTTCGCTCTGGACTCTGGAGACGTTTCAGTCAGCCTCAAGTCAGAGGTCTGTAGGCAAACAGACTGAATCTATGCTATTTTGGTTCAAGAACTAAAACTCCTGTTTTATCTTTATTCAATGGAAGAAAACTTTTTATCCAGTGAAGAGCACTGCATGAAAAGTGGGATTTTAGATCAATATCACGACACTGTGGGTATGCGTTGGAACTTCAGGTTAAGCGGCGGTATCGGCCAATTTGCAGGCTTCACGGCGAAAACTCCGTAAGTATAGAAGGGTATGGCGTGGTGGTTTCTTAGGCAGTCATTCCCCATGCCTCCCAGCACTGCCTTGGCAACTGCTTGTAGCAAATTCTAAGGCTTCACTCCTCAGCCCTTACTCCCTTGCATAAAACTGCCACAAGCTGTCTAACAAGGCAAAAATGATACCCCGAGATCAGAGCCTAGCATCTACACCACATTTTAGCTTGAATTGATTGGCTTAATTAAAATTATAGAGACCAAAAACAATGAGTCTTTGGCAACAGAAGGCAACACATTTAAAACAGTAGTTATTTTTTTTTTTTAATTTGCATTTAAATATAAAAAAGCAAATGTTGTCATCAACAATATGCTTAATTCACAACCCACTTAAGTGTTGAAAAATTTCAAAAATAATTGTCTGAGGGAATGATTTCACACATAACATAAAACGTATCCCTGTTGGAAGTAGCCATCAGAAGATAAATTACACTATGAGTCACACTTGGGGCCTTAGGTCCAGCATGCAAATTCTGGTTTTAAGTGGCCCCAAAGGGTGGCTGGCAATACTAAATGTCCCCGAGCTGGGAATGGTAGAAATAAGATCGGGCTGGTAGCCTGGTAATAGACTCTTACACAGAGAGGATTGGTTGCATTTAATTCTATGCAGCTGGAATTACTGTATGCAAATGTATATGGCAAAAATACTTACAAGAGCAATTTGCTTTAAAAATTGGTTTTAATCCAAGAATCAGTTGGCTGTAATGGCTTGGTTGATTTTTTAGAATTTCCGCATTTTCTTTTTTATTTATTGAATATAGAAAAAGAAAACAATAACAATCTCAAATACTAAGTCAATAACAAAATATTTCAATACAAGAAGAAATATCACCAACTTCATAACACACAGTATAAAGCAAAATTATTAGGCTGGAAGAAAGTATAGTAATAAAATAAAATAAATAAAATAATAAATAAAATAATAATAGTAGTTAAGAAATGCAGAATTGGCTCAGTAGGGACTACTTACTGGGGTTCTTCAATTAACTCAAACCAGAACATTGCATTTAAATTCAAAAATATTTCTCAGGGCATCTTTTGAAAAGGGAAAGTTTATTTTTGAGAGCAGAGATTGGGAGGAGCATTTTGCATAAGCGACATTTACTTGGATATAATACTTTGTTTACAACATTATTAGCATATTATTTACAAATTCCAATTTTTTTTTTCCTTTAATGGATAAACCGAATTGAATGTTTTGCCAGGAAACAGAATCTAAATTTATTGTGTTAGTTTTTGAATAGCCACAAACTATACTCTAATTTTCTGAATACAGATCTGTTTTTCTGTAATTTAATTTGACAAATTGGGTTCTTCATTACATTCTTTTTCTGTTTTGGTGCGAATTACAATAAGCGAGGATGGTCATGATCTGGGCTGGATCAGAGAAGTAGCGGATAGAGCTCAGCGGAGTAACGTGGAACAGTGAAGAGGCCGAGAAAGGCATCACGTGAGCGGTGTGGCGGAGGATGGCAGAACAGCTCTCATTGATTTTATGATGACAGAGACGCAATACAGATAGTAGGATAAGACATTTTGGTAGGAAATAAATCACTCGCCACACTATTGGGAACTCTGGCTATGGAACTGGTCGACTTTACATTTTGTGTAGGTTTCCTGCACATATTTGGGGTGGAAAGAAGGAAACGAAGGGCAGATCAAAATGGCAAAAAGAGGCAGTCAAACAATCTGTAAGTTTTTGCTGATTAAAATAAAGTAAAAAAACAACAGGAACGAGTATTAAAAGAGACACACTTTGTGGCTCAGCCTTCTGATAATTGCTAAGAGAGATAAAACCGGAAGATGGTTTTATGGAAATTCCAGAAGATGGTAGGAGAAAGAAATGAAATGAAGAAAGGAAATAGAAGGGAAAGGAAAGACTGGCTTTCAAGGAGTTAGAATTTGGATTATACGGGACCCATCTTGTTACACTTTTTACCTAGGAAATACAAAAACATAAACTAGGGCGAATACAGATTTCTAACAAATAAATAACAAACCACCGAGCATATGTATCATTAGAATGTCATTTAGAACTGAAAAGAAGAAGGTATATGACTTGAGAGTTTGAGGCAGTAAGGAGAAAGTTGAAATTTGTAGATATACTGAGGAAAAGGAAAATTTAGGAGAGTAAACACATACAAACAGGTATTCGATTTCTACAAGAAAGCAGAAGTGTTCCATAGAATTTAATTATAGTAAGTGTGTTTGTGAGTGAAGGGAATGATGAAAAAAACATGTGCACAAATATGTTTATATTTGTAAGTGTAAATGTGTGAATGTATGTTTACAAGAAGTTATTCTAAGAATGTATAAAGGATAAATATTTAAAGCCATCACGAACCACACTCCATACTAGTAAGTGGCGGTAATACTACTAACGGTTTGTTGCCAGCCGCCATGAGGAGAAGAAGAGGAAGAAGAAGAAAGTGAACCACTAAGTACTCCGAGCGTGGCTGAGCGCTGTGGCGAATTATGTGGAGATCACAGAGTAAAGGAGGACAAATACACGTCCGGCCAGGTACAGCGGACGCCGGACAAATGTAATGAAAATCAGGACTTATCGCATTTCGGCTGGACATCACTGGCCACCTATCTGCAGTGAGCAGCACAAGGGATATAAAACTCGAGGGAAAAGGGAGAAAGCGGGGTACACAGCTTCCGCTAGCGGTAAGCGGTATATTGGAATTACTGGTAGCTATACTGAAAAGCAACCCTAACTTAAGCTAGACAAGCCAAGACAACCTAAGCCTAAGCTAGGAGTATAGCTGGCTACACGCCTAGCCTGAAGCTTTACTAAGGTATATTTTGTGATTCACAGGAAGCATTATGCCGTCTTAACAACTCCGAGGAGACTAATTGCAGGCATGAGGCCGGCGGGGTGGGTTTAAAGAATATGGCAATTTCTGCGGTAAAAGGACATGGATACACAGGATGGATACTTGACCACAGCTGGCACCTTTTTCACAGACTACAGGTAAGCTACTCCTGGCCAGTGACCTCTTTTGCTTCAGTTGCCACGATGTTGAAGTAAAGCGACATTAATACGTGTAAAATGACTTTGTTTAATGTTTTCTCCTTCCACTTGTTACTGCTGACTTAGATTCGTGATTTTTTATATTTTTATTCACTACTTATACTCATTTAATTGTTTTTCAGCTACCTGCCTGTAGGCATGTTGAGACTTTGTATACGGGAAACTTCAGATACGCTGCTAAGCCAGCTTAAAAGCTGCGTCTTGAGGCACACTACGACTATATCTACTTCGAGTCGGGCCAAACGAAATTGGTAACTGTTTAATTTAGTGACTAGCCACCAGATTAGGTGATAGATGTATTTGTGCATCCCATATGCAGTGCAGTTTTTTCATGTTTTCAGCTGCTGAAGGCGAGCCAGAGTGTGCTGGCAGATGGGGAAGTGGAACTCTGGAAGTCCCCGCCTTACTGTAGGAAGTATGAAAGAGTTAGGCGTTCCTTGTTGGCGTTGTCTCTATGGGATAGTTGTAGAAGATTAGGTAACTCGGTACCGTGCTGCGGATCTCCACTGAACTATGGTAGAAGCTGCCCATTCCAGGTTGAAGCGTCCTAGTACAGCTGCAGTAAATCTGCTGCTCGAGGACCTGCGCGAGGAGGGGGTAGCTGCCAGTTACATGTAGCCCACGAGGAAGCAAGCTGGACGTTCGGCGTAGTGGTGATTTTGAGATCGCGTAATGTTTGGATCACAGCGTTATATAGTTGTGTGTGTTTAATATAAGCTCCTTTCTTTGCGAAAGCAACTTCCTGGCAAAATCTTTCATTCCACCTGTATAAATTCATTTAAACAACCATACGGTATTGCCTAATCATTGTGTAGTAGTGGCAGGATAACATAAGAAATACACAGCATATGAATGAATGAAAAATATGAATGAACAAATACTATGAATGGAACAAATATATGAATATATATATATGAATAAATATATATATATGTGATATATATAATATGAATAAATATATATATGTAAATATATATATATGCTAACAAATCGAGCGACTTCACTTGTTTTAAAAAGAAGTGGTTCCGATCCAATACTCAGTAAGAAAATTAAAGCCTGAAATGGCCGCGTTGTGGTTTGCTGCACTTGCAATCCGCGGCGATCACGTGTGGTGTTGAGAATAGTGGTTTCAACCCAATGCTGAAGCAGGTTGTTCAGGCAGACTGGCTAAGCCTTGCGGGTTTTGCTACATTTTGCTATGCTAGTTAGGGCCATTAATTTGCATTTGGGTATTACTCTCACCTACGTCGCATACGTTTCAAGAGCCATTTGTGGCGACCATACAGCGGGACAAATACGGGTTGCAAATTGTCAATCGGAAACTGGCGAAAATCAGGCAGATATAGCGAGGTTTCTTGAGGTTCTACTTGTGAGGACGAAAATCTCACTTTTCATGGTGGGTTGAAATATGCCTTAATAGAGGAGAAACCAGTTCATATGATACTAAATAAAGGTTCTGGCTGTGAGAAAAACCAAGAAAAGCTAAGAGTCAGAACTAAAATACTAAAAATGCAAAGAAATAGGCAAGAACAATTCACCGTAAACCAACTGGCATTCACAACAAAGCGAGGTAATATGGAAAACTTCCAATGATAAAAATACCTGAATATGACACGACCCTAAAGCCGGAGCTGAAACCACACAATGGAGTGAACAGGAATAGCAAAATGAAATAAAAGAAAGAATAAAAGTAATATGCCAAACAATAAAAAAAAACTGTAAAACAGGAAGTCAGGAAAGTAATTTAATGTCATAGCTATTTATTTAAATTAATCAATAGAAGTAAAAAAAATAAAAAAAAACAGTAAATAAATAATCTGACAGTAGTCATACAATCCAAAGCAAAGTGACCCATACATTTTTTGAAAAGTTAGCATGAGAGTTATTGGCAGATTTATGAATTATATTTGAGATGAAGCTCCTTAAAGCATTTCTCAATTCATGATTAAATATTCCAAGTTTGCATTTATAGATATTAGGTTTAGTTTCTGAATTACTTTTGTGCCACCAGCATTCACCTTTTAAACATTAATTTTTTTTTTATCTGACGGATTTAGAATTTTCTCCAAGGTGGTTTACGTTTTCTGGAAATTATCTAAACTGCATTGAGACCATAGGTATCAACAACGTTATCAATTTTAAATCTAAAATAATCTTCTAATTTATTGAGAAAACTCCATGGAGTCCAGCTTTAAAGTATGGCAATGTATCACTATTTAGTCACTAGGTGGGTCCAGAACCTCAGTACCACATGGCCTGTGATAATTAAAGGCTGGTATTCTCCAAGCTATGTGTTAGTTTGAATATTATAGTTTTATATAACTGTTGGAGCTTTGTCTCCATAATGTTACCCATAGAGCTCAGGTAGCCTACATTCTCTGGATCTCTGGGGCTGATCTTAGACTCACTGTAGTTTAACAGTACTTTTGTGACGTGAGTTTTTTTTTTTCTTCCCTTTCTAGTATAACAAACAATAGCCCTTGGCAGTCGATTCTTTGATAAAACAACTGAAGTAGCCATAAGCAGCATAAGGCATTTTTTTTTTAATTAGCAGGTCCATAGCTACTGTACTTCCTGCCCTCCTATGTCTGCCTGAGGTGAGTCATCAAGTCAAAACAACCTACTGAATAATCCCAACAGCCTCCCTTTAAAAATCATCAATTTTGGGCTGTTAAATTTTAACAAGAGAATATGACCATTTCGGTCACAGTTGTCTTATGACCAGTGGCGGACACATTTTTTAATTCAGTGCTGTAAATTATCTTTACATATAAAAACAGTGCACTTAGTTGAACAAAAAAGCCTCTCTTGATAAGTGACGTAATGTATGTAAAAGTGTTAAAAATAAAAACGTTTTGTTACCAACCAGCTGGCTTCCAGTCTCAATTTAAAGAATATTAAAAGCTTGTTTTCTTCTTAATGCTCATAGACATTGAAATGCTCATATCTTTTTCACTTCTCATAAGTTTGACATCATTGGAAAGCTTAGACTCTATTCTTTCAGGATCTATAAATAACTGAAAATGGCCCTGTATAGATTTGGTTCTTGTTTCGCAATGGCACACATGTAATATTATTTAAAAAAAATGTATATCTATATAAAAAAAAAAAGACTTATTTTTTTGAAAGAGTGCAGGTTTCCTCTCAACATTAATTCAAACTGATGGTCTGACTTCTGAATACACAATGTCTTCAGTCTTCATCTCCATCTTCTTTGTTCCTCTTGGTTTCTTCCCTCCAGAAAAGTGTAATGCAGAGTAGACCAGATCCTGTCCATCATCAGGCTGTTCAGAGAAATGCATTCGATGTAAAGTTAAAGAAATTGAAGCTTTAAGAGTATCAAATTTACTCAAATAAGAGTTTTGGAATTTTTTATTTTTTTTTATCACTACCCACAATTTCATCTCTTTGGTTGTTCAAGTTGTTGCGTTTTGCTACTGAGGGGCTTTCTGTGGAACAAAGAGCAACATGCATTAATGATAACATTTTATTTTAATGATCTGTCAGATGGCACATTTTTAAAGCATAACATAAACTCAGGTTGTTATTTTCTTTTATAGATCTTGAGTTTTAATTAGAATACAAAATAAATATTGTTCGGTTAATAATACTTACCTTTAACTATATGACATGGCAAGACTTGAGTTCGATAAAAGATCAAAATGATATGTACGATAACAGAAACGGCGAAAATGATTAATGTGATCAGCACAATCGTATTTTTGTAACATAATGTTTGACCTAGAAAAGAGAAATAAGAAAAATGAGCATCTCCTAGCCATTGAGATAATCATTTATTGTTGTGCATATTTCTCAACGTATGTTTATATTACCTCCTTCCTTTCTGATTGCATTTCCTAATAAGATTTCTCCACATGTAGCCACAGCACAGTAGTAAGTCCCAGGATCAGAGGAGCTGATATTCTTGGGGAAGTTATAGATACATTTTGTTTGGGCCGTTTGGACTTTTCTCACAGTTATCAGCTCTTTTACTATCAGTGTAGATGATATTTGGATAGGATCTGTTGGATCCAGCTTTGAACCAGAACATGCTGAGATCTTCTGAACATGAATTGTTTTCTGACTCAGAGAGAACTGAACACTGCAGAGTCTCTGAGTCTTCTGGACGGGACGACTCTGAGGCTGTTGACTGCTGAACAACAGTGTAGCTGGATGTCTTCTTTGAGTTTCCTGAAATAATTAAAAGGTTATATTTCAAAGCTAAGTTGTTCAATATATAAAATGTAATAGACAGATTCACAAGGAAAAGTAATATTTCATAGTTCCTCAATAGTAAAACTGTCCTCTGTGCTTAGCCTTTACTTCAGAGAGAGCAGGCAGCTGCCACAGTAGGGGCAGAAGAGCATCCTTGGGTTCAGGATAAAGGTTTGTTTTAAACCAGAGATTTTATGGTCTCTCTATGTAACATAAGGATCCTGATCTATAAACATTAAAACCACTTGCCTCTTTACAAAGTGTAAAATGTATGACTGGGTCTTTTTTTTTTTTGTTAGCATCTTTGAAACTGAAGCAGTTAAAATGATACTTGTTCAAAGTAATTTAATATTTGCATTTATTAAAATTTGCATGAATAATGAATCTTTTTTGCATCTCTCATAGTAAGAGCATATCAACAGGAATAAGACATTAAAAACAATGAATACATGAGAGGCACATATAATATTTTGCCATTGACCAGTGTAAACTAGTAAAACACTTTTAATCTGTTTAATAGCTGATTCAGATGAAATTTTACATCCTTTAAAAACTTGTTAAATCCAATTTAAACCGTGCAATATAGGTGTAATATCAGATTGTATTTTGAAATTTGAGAATGTTTCTTTCTTCAGTTAGAAAGATTTAAAAGCATTGTAATACTGAGATCTTACATTACCTTTTACCATCAAATACGTCCCCATCCAAGTAGACTCTCCCCAGTCTGTAAGAGCACAGTGATACATTCCCTCGTCTTGTTGAACTGTCTTCAGAATTGTGAGGTTAATTATTTTACCATCATTTGTAAATTTGAATCTTGAAGAAGGAAATTCTGGGCTATAATTGGGATTTAGTTTGTTTATATCCTTTACAATCATTTTCAGAGTATCTCCAGAAGTTTGCTTGTACCAGTGAATCCATGCTCTGGACTCCATATTTGCACAGGTAAAAGTTACAGGTTCGCCAAGCTGAACAGTGACCACAGGAACTAAGGCATCTGGGTTAAAGATAAAATCAATGATCCAAATGAAATGTTAATGCCAAACTTCAAATAGTTTTACACTTTAAAACAAAATGTACTTACATCCTTGATGAAGAATAAAGACTGTGATCCATATCAGAGTCATCATGACACTGACTTCATAAAGACCCTTGATGCTTTAATAACAGGAGTAGGTGTGGCGATCCAGCTCTAAAGTGCATCTAACTGGTTTTTCTTTTTTCAGAAAAAAAAGAGTGCCTCCTCCCACCTTAAGACCCTGTTTTGTTAGAAATCTTTCTTCTTATTTTACAATTATCAATAGACTTTAGGCTAATAGTCATATTTTCTTTTGTCCTGACTTCAATTCTTTGATCAAGAAGTTTTATATCAATGGCGTAAGAAAATATTACGCACAAATATCTTTTCTAATAGTGCCACCAACAGGTTCTTTAGTAATATCAAAAAAGCATAAAGACTGTGATCCATAACAAGAGTCATGATGACACTGACTTCATAAAGACACTTGATGCTTTAATAACAGGATTAGGTGTGGCGATCCAGCTCTAAAGTGCATCTAACTGGTTTCTCTTTTTTTTTTTGAAAAAAACGAAGTGTGCCTCCTCCCACAATGAGACCATGTTTAACTAAATGTATCTTTGTCTTCCAATTATCAATTAATTTAAAGCTAACATTCATGTCTGTAAAACCTTCTTCTTTGATCAAGAAGGTTTTACACCTATTGTGTGATTAAAAAAAACACTTAGCACAAATATCTTTTCTGATAGCGCCACCAACAGGTTCTTCCATAATATAAAAAAAAAACCTAGAGGACTGATTTGAACTCTGCCACAAATGGTTAGGTTTTCACATAAGCAGCTGCTAATGTTCGAAGAATGTGTGAAGTCTTAAATTCACAAAACACCAATTGCTTGTGGTTTCTTTTGTGACTCTTAGAGTCAGTGTAAGGGCAGAAATAGCACATAAAGATGACCAGAGCTCAATTACTCTAGGTCCTTAGATAAGAAATCAGGCTTTATTTATATAGCCATTTTCAGCCAAAAGTAGCTGAGAGTGCTTATATAAATACATACAAATACACAGAAGGTCTTAACAAGTTTTAAGAGATACATAAAACTGAATGAAAAAGAAACTGTTTAAATTTCAATAGTTCATAAAATAAAATAAAAACTTTTTAACCTTGTATGAAAATAGCTTGAGGTGGCAGTAGTTCTACAGTGTACAGGAAATTTTATTGACATAGATTGTTGCAGCAATAAATCTGAAGGCTGCTTCCGAGTCTTTTTTAAGTCTTGAAATGGTGAGTACTGTGAATTTAAATCTGGTGATCTTCAAGTTACTGATGGTTTGTAGCAGTGGCGGCTGGGTGACTTTTCTCAAGGGGGGGCTATACATTCAAAACAGATGTATCAAAAACCAATCAAACATGTACTAAGTTCTAACAGTAGTATATTTATATGAATGCCAACCACAAAAAACATTATAAAAACACTTTATAAAACAAAGCATAATTTCATGTACAGGTTTAACCAAGATTTAACCATGTACAAGTTTTAAATATTTCTCTACTAAGGCTTTGTGAAGGCAAATCTGTGTTTTGAATGTTCCAATTTTATTTCACAAACCTATTTAAAAAATTGTACCAGTTCAATAATGGATAATCATATTTTTCAATATATAAAAATATTTATATTCTGATAATGTGTTTATTTAAGAGCAACTATGGAATTTAACAAACAACTAGGAAAAGTACACTATAATATTTTTTTTCCATGGGAGTTCCAGATTGTTCTCTGCCTGTTCTAAAAAGTGCTTCCGATCAGTCCTTACCTGCCTTTATCCATGCTCGGACAGATCCTGACATTTGAAAAAGGAGGCAGGCATATCAAGGCATCAGAATAAAGCATTAGACTCGCTGCATTCAGTTAGCCAAACCTTGTAACTAAACCAGGTTTTGTAAAAAGACAGAGTGCACTTTCTCCATTTGTCTTTGGTCTGCTGATTAATTTTTATGTTCAGTTGATCAGGTCCAAACAATTTCCCCTCCAGCTTCTTTTAGTAAGTTTGCTTTAAGAGACTTCACTTTCGCGATTTGACCTGTCAATCGGCCACACTGTGACTGTAACAACAGTTTTTATTAGCTCTGGGTGCAGCTCTCCTGCGCCCCGAGCTCTCCTATATTTCTGTACTGCAGAGGAGCTACTGCGCATGTACAACTTTTAACAAGAGTCAATGGCCAAAGATTTTTGCACCCCAGGGTGTAAATACATCACCAATGCGACAATGATTTACTCATTAATAAAAATATTAATAATATTTTTAATTATAATTTCATTTTTATTAGATTTTTTTTTATGTTTTATTCAAGGTCATCCAGTGGGTGGGGTGGTGCCCTAGCTTCCTCTATTGGCCAGCCGCCACTGGTTTGTGGCAGCGGAGAAGTTCAGAGAAGTAATGAGTGCTCTGACCAGCAGTGTTGGGACTAATGCGTTACTGTAACGGCAGTATTTTTTTTCATTAACTAGTACGCTAACGCGTTAGTTTTTAAATTCAGGAACTCCGTTAACATTACTACATGATGTGTTACTGCGTTATTTTATAGTCTCGGGATCAGCTAGAGACTTAAAAGCTGCAGTAAAGTATTGTCTTCCTGTGTTAGAGAGAGGGAGACAGGACGGAAACCTGCTGAGGGCGGTTTGTGTTTACCAACACTAGTCATCATGGCAGCTGCTGCAGGGCAAATTGAGTTTCTTCACTTGGAGATATTCTCATTACTTTACTTTTGTCTAGAAAAAAGAAAGGAACATTTTGGTTAAATATAATTTGTGCCTTGGATCAAAGATTCTATCTACAGCCCAGAACAGCAACTCTAATCTGTTAAAACACCTACAAAAGCAACATGCTGCGATGAAGCTAGAAGCTACCGGCACACAAACAGGCTCACTATCCGATGCCACTTCACCTCCTCCACGACCTACAGTAAGCAGCAGCGGCTGGATTTCAACCGTGGCACTGTTAGCCAGGATAAAGTTGATAAAGCCATTGCAAGATATGATGTCGAAGACATGCAGGCTATTTCTACAGTGGAGTCACCCGCCTTCAGGCGACTAGTTAGTATGATAACGGGCGCGACACAGCAGATGGGACGGAAAACATTCTCTAAGTTCCTGGAAAGGGAATATACAAAAATGGAAAGTGAGCTAAAGAAAACTTTTGAGGGACTGAAATACATCTCCACTACTGCAGACATCTGGTCTGCCCACAACAGGAGCTTCATGGGAATAACCTCTCA
>JAGKQL010000006.1:17997-42541 GCA_018398635.1 Cyprinodon brontotheroides | reverse complement strand
GTGGAGAAATCTTATTAGGAAATGTAATCATAGAGGATGGAGGTATTATACATATATTGAGAAATATGCACAACAATAAATGATTATCTCAATGGCTAGGAGATGCTCATGTTTCTCTTTTTTTCTTTTCTAGGTCAAACACCACCCTACAAAATTATGATTCTGCTAATCACAATAATCATTATGACATTTTCTCTGACTGTAAATGTAATTTTGATCTGTTGCCAAACGCACGACAAAGAAGGTCAAATCATCAAAGGTAAGTGTTATTGACTGAACAATATTCAATTTTTATTCCACTTGAAATGTTGGTATTTATAGAAGAAAGTAACAACCTCTCTTCATATTTTGCATTTAAATATGAGCCATCTGACATTTGATCAATCATTTAAAATAAAATGTTATCAATAATACATATGGCTGTTTGTTCTAAATGTGCAGAAAGTTCCTCAGAAGAAGAAAGGAAAAAGTTCAACCAACAAAGAAATGAAATTGTAGGTAGTGATAAACCCCCCCCCCAAAACATCACAAATGTATTATTTCAGTAAATTTGATACTGAAGGCTTTAGTTTCTATAATTTTAAATGAAATTTATTTCTTTTCACAGCCTGAGGACAGGATCTGGTCTACTGTGCGTTACATTTTCTTGAAGGAAAGACGCCTAGAGGAAAAAAGAAGAGGAAACTGAAGATTAAAAAAAATCAGTTTGAATGAATGTCGAGATAAAATCTGTACTTTTTCCCAAAAACAACGCCTTTCTCCTTGACTTATTACAGCTTTGGTTTTGTTGCTTTTTTATTTTTTACAAATTGTTAATTTTAGAAAAATAATGTTATATACTGTATGTCACAGGCTGTAGCAACCAAGCCTATCCAGTGCTGTTTTCAGTTATTTACAGATCCTGAAAGTAAGCTTTCTAACGAGGTGAAACTTATGAAAATTGAATAAGACATGTATATTTCAATGCTGGAACTCTACAAAGAGCATTACCGTAAGTTAAAAAACCAGACCATGAAAATTTAAACACTATAATTTAAAACAATGAAAAATCAAACATAGAAAAGTTGAACAAAGAAAATGTACACAAATGTACAAACAACAAAAATAAACAGACAATTTCACTGACTCTGAAAGGTTAAAATTATGAAGGGGGGGGTTGACTATTTTTCAGTGTGATCACTCAACAAATGTGAATAACTGACACAAAGACATAACACAAATAAACTAAGAATACACAAATAAAATGAGAACACATGAATAAAAGAAAGAATACATGAATAATGATCTGGCCCCGATAGATGGGCTAAACCATATATGTAGCAGAGGGAGAGGATGGATAAAATAGATGGTAATTAGATAACTGGGAGGGAACAGCAGGTTAATCAGAGAAATATGATCTACCGGCACGGCGATCATGACACACTTAGTTTGCACATATCTGCAGAAAAAAGTGAGCGAGGCAGGAAAAATTACACTTCCTCCTGTCTTTCAAGTATCACAGAGTGCAAATTGTTGTGTAAATATGCTTCTGAGGTGATGCCACCTGAGGTCCGTTTTACAAAGCGGGTTTACTAAAAACTCTAAGTTTTCTAAACCCGAAATATTGGAAACTTTGAGTTTTTCTACTTTACAAAGAGAATTTCCTTAACCTCTGTTTCAGTCACCATATGAACATTCTCCACAAAGCTAACCTGGTTGGCAGGGGCGGATTTAGGAAATTTGGGGCCCTAGGCAAAGACAGGCATGGGGCCTTCTGAATTGAGAAGACAACACATAAAACAGACCCATTATACAGATACAGAAATTCTAATAGAACAGACGTACATTATTTGTTATACATTTTGTCCCTGGCTAAAACCATTCTCATTTAGTTGATAGCTTCTTCCTGTGCAAATACCACAGTCTTTTTTTCACTGTAGACAAGCCATGATTTGCTTATCTGTTCTCGGGTTTTTTTATTAGAATAAAATAATAGCTGGAAACAACTCTGCGCCCATCTTTATTTCTTGGAAAGATCCTGTCCTTAACCTGGTGTGGTCTTTTCTGTAGTAGCAGTGTGCATGATCAGACAGCTGCTTTGGCCAGAGTGCTGGCATTATCTTTGAGAAGTACACTGCTTACTGTCTGAGTGGAGGATGCTGGATTCTTGCAGTCTGGTGGAACTTCAAGCTCAGTGGAAACCTTGTATCCCCAAAATGACAATTTAAAGTTATTGTGGAGAATTTTCACAAATTTATTGAAAGACCTGCCCTCTCCACTTAAAAAAAATACACCTGCGAGAGCATGCATGAGCCCAACTTTTAAACAGAACGCTCTGTTTAAAAGTTGCTGTTCTCATAGCTCATACAAGCTTACTGTGCCCAAACATCCACCTAAATCCATCAAACACTATATAGAGCAGGCACTATACTGTATAGTGAACTCAGTCAACTTACCTTTTCGGAAAGACCACTGCGTGGTGTCTGCACAATCTTTGCTATTAGTTGCCGCTGCCAGGTAGCGGGAACCTGTGGCGACAGCGTGCCGCTGTGAACCCATAATGCTTTTTAAAAAGAGAACCCTGCACACAAAGCTGTTAGGGTCCTGTTTGTGGGGTTTGTTTGTGTTTTCTTTTTGTCTCTCCTTCCACCACTAAATGGTGCCCCTTCCCCGTTTGGGCCTCCTCTCACACCTGCAGCGCGTTGGGTCATCACCAGAGGAGTATTTGAGCAGCGGACTGTCACCACCTCGACACCAGAGTGTTTGCCAGTATAGGGTACTCTAGTCAAACTGAGCCTAACCATTGTGCCTATTTCCCTCTGAGTCTAAGTTTGCCTTTTTCTCCTTTGTGTTCTCTGGTAGGATAACCCTCCTAATCCACTGGATAAGCATGGACGGAAATATTCGTGTCTCTCTGAGCTAGGGGTAACCTTTACTTGATCCGTTCAAGCCCACCTCTGGAAAACCCGGTGACAGCCCGCTGCATTGTTCCTCTGGACCCAACGCTAGTCTGCCTGTCCGCCCTCCAACGAGTTCAACCACCTCCCGTCATACACCCCACAAACTGGACCCAGGGAGAAACCAAGAACCCCCATTATTGTTTCCGGTTACAGTTCACCTGACCGCAAGATTATCCCCTGCAGAGATTCCCCATCTGTTGGTCTCTCTGAGAACCTCTTTAGTTGTCTTCCCCTAGAGCTGAGATAACGCAGCCAGGTCGCTCTAGGACCTCCTTAGTTTAGTCTTTGCCCCGTTGTGAATCCCCTAGTTTAGCCTCTCTGAGTTTCTTGTCTTTTGTCTCTCTGGTTACCTTACAGTCAACAAACTGGTTATCTTGACACTTCCTGGAGTGGTGTTCTTCATGTTGGCAAACCTTTAGGATCCCATCTTTACAGAACACTCTGGCCATAACGAGTCCACTGCAGAAGCCATTCTGCAGTGTTTTGCATGTGGGCAAACCTTTAGGATCCCATCATGACAAAAGCATTCTGGGATACATCTGCTTCTTCTGAGGCCTCTCTTTTCTTCTCATACACTTCGTAGACCCTTTTTCTCTTACAACTCTAGGTCATTTTCAAAGAACCACGGTGAGAAATGTGAGCTTCAATGACTGTCTGAAACTGTAACTCCCCACACATATATGCCTGAAAGGGAGCATGCGCAAAAAAAAAAAAAAAAATGGGGCTAATGGGATAAGCACAAAAGGACAGCCTTGTGCAAACATATTACCAGAAGGGTTGACAATTAGGAGGAGCTCTTATTTAGATGATCCACCCAGAAACCAAAGATTGTCCTGTGTGCTTTTAATGTATAAACTTTGCAATAAACTGAACAACTTGTGATGGGTGACTTATCAAGCCAGAACTCCTTAAAAAAAAAATCATCTTCGGCTGGAAAATTAATTATGAAACAAAACAAAAATAAGATGCATGTCACAGGAAAGACCAGTGATGCTACAAATATGGCAATTGCTTAAACTACTGAAAAGAAAAAAATGTATTAATTTATAATTAACTCTTCCCTTATCATCCACAGCTGTACACAATAACACACATTAAAGAAATGTTAATACAAAGCTGCAATGCACAGAAGTTGGTAATAACTTTCTAATGTTTTTCAAATCTGTAACTTAACTATTTAAGGACTAAAAGACCAAAATGACCTGCCAACACTACCTGTAAAACCTATGGGTGATTTTAAAAAGGACACCCAAAAGCCTGAGGTTTTCCAGAAATTCAACATGAAAAAACAAACAAAAAAACCCCCCCAAAAATTAAAAACCTTAATAATTGATTTCTGGTCGTTTGTAGCAAATACAAACAAAATTCAAAACATAATTTCAAAATGACCCATCTTCAATAAGGTAAATAAATACTTATCAATTAGGGTGACGTCTTTTTCTATGGTTTAATTCTCACTAGTTGTTCATCTCCACACGTCGGATCCCCCCAAAAGTTATCAAAGTGGACACTGAGTTTGCTGCCGATTTTGGGCTGCTTTTGGTGCTAGCCACTGCTGCAATGAAGAAGCCGAAACCATTTACTTTCGGTAACTTTGAAAGCAGCTTTCTACTTTCCTCCATCTTTCTCCCCTTTTCAGCAGAGCTAAGGTAGCTTCTTTTCATCTTTCTTTTCTCTTCTTCTCTTCTCTGCTCATCTCGTCATGTGTTTGGACCTTTCTGCACATTCACAGAAAAAAGATTGATCCAGTGTGATGGACAGTGAAGCTGGGGCCCCAAGACACACTTGATGTCATAAGCACTCTGATGACATTTTAGTGAAAGGAGTTTTATCAAAAACATAATTAATGTGCACAAATAAGTAATTGCATGTTGTTGCATAATTCTATGAACTATACATGTAAAAGGAGTTTTATTGGGCCCTAGGCAATTACCTAGTTTTGCCTAATGATAAATGCGCCCCTGCTGGTTATATTTTAATATACAATGTGATTAAATACATCATAAAGACATCATAAAGACAGCTATAATAGAAATGGGCACATTCTCTCAATCCAAAATCGATGATGATGAAAAGGAAGTTGGTGGGATTATTCAGTATGTTTTGACATGATGACTTAAATAGTGGTAGGTTGGTCTCATACTTGTTAAATGTTGGTTGTATTTACCATTAGTGTGCAGTAATTGCTTACTTACCTAAGCATTATCTAATTAATGGCTGTAAAACGACCATAAGTCTAATATGGACTCCAGAGATCCAGAAACTCCAGTTAGGCTGCATGAGCTCTTTGGGTAACATTACAGAGACCAGGCTCCAACAGTATTATGTAATAATAATATGTGAAATGTATGTGACAGCTTGGAGAATACCAGGCTATAATTATGGCGCCCCAAGGGGCGCAGGACATGTGGTACTAGCGCTGGTTAATTACTCCCCCCACCAACCTGGCGGGTCGGGAGTCGAACCAGTAACCTTTGGGATCCAAGTCTGACACCTAAAGCGCTCACCCACGACTGCAATATATGAACTAACACACAGCTTGGCGAATACCAGGCTATAATTATAGCAGGACACGTGGTACTAAGATTCTGGACCCACCAGCTGACTAAATGGTGATGCTTCACCATACTTTTATGCCATACTTTTCAAAAAACAACAGAAATAAAGGAGAAAGAGGAGAGAGGGAGAAAGGGGTGCAATACTTGACCCAGTTTTTCAAGAAAGCTTTGTTACCTGAATAGTTAAAATTAACGATAGATTATTAGCATGTTGAGTAAAATAAGCTTGCTATCATTTGGCTACAACTACTAAGTTAATCCATTTTATGAGCCTTTTGTGTGTCTATAACAAACACAAAGGCCAAGCAAGGTTCACAGTCCTGAGAATTTATCTTTACAAATCAGACCGGGCAACAGGAAAATGCCAAATTCCTCAAAGGGTTAATATCAGCTAAATGGTTGTAAATGTTTAGCATGAATTTTATGTTAAATAACTGTCTTTGTCCCTCTCTTCAACCCTCACCCCTCTCCATATTTTTTTCAGATTGTGTCTCTCACAGTGGACATGCACCTACAATGACAATTTATTTATTTTTTATTTTTATTTTTTTTTACAATGACAATTTTAGACCACTCCATTATTTCTAAGTGGGAGAATTTGCAAAATAGCAGGGTGCTGAAATATAATTTTTTTCTCAATGTAAATAAAGTTGGGTTCCTTACTTAGTTGCCTGAATAATTGAGCTCTGGTGTCGTCTGGTGGCGCGAAAACCTAAACGTTTGTGGTTGAGTTCAAATTAGTCCTCTAGATTTTTTAATATTACTGAAGAACCTGTTGGTGGCGCTATCAGAAAAAGATATTTGTGCTAAGTAATGTTTCAATCACACAATAGGTGTAAAACCTCCTTGTTGAAAGAATTGGGTCAGGTTAAAAGAAAACATGAAAGTAAGCCTTAAATTCATTCATAGTTGCAAGACAAAGAGAAAGAGCAGATCTTTCAGTAAACATGGTCTCATTGTGGCAGGAGGCACGCTTTTTTTTTCTATAAAACCCCCCCAGAAAAACTAGTACGATGCACTTTAGATCTGGATCACCACACCTACTCCTGTTAGTAAAGCATCAAATGTCTTTATGAAGTCAGTGTCATCATGACTCTGTTATGGATCACAGTCTTCATTCTTCATCAATGCTGTAAGTACATTATAATTTAAAGGGTGAAACTATTTTCAGTTTGGCATTAACATTTTATTTGATTCATTAATTTTATCTTTAACCCAGATGCCTTAGTTCCTGTGGTCACTGTTCAGCTTGGCGAACCTGTAACTTTTACCTGTGCGGCTATGGAGAAATTCACATCCAGAACATGGATTCACTGGTACAAGCAGAATTCTGGAGATACTCTGATAATTATTGCAATGCAGAGAAACAAAGTAGATCACACTTCTAGTCCAGAATTTCCTTCTTCAAGATTCAAAGTTACAAATGATGATAAAATAAGCAACCTCACAATTTTGAGGACAGTTGAACAAGACGAGGGAATGTATCACTGTGCTATTATGGACTGGACAGAGTCTACTTGGATGGGGACGTATTTGATAGTAAAAGGTAAATGTGAGACCTCAAAATTGCAATGTTTTGAAATATTTTGGGTCCTAAACCCAGAATGCCCTTTAGTTCCTTTAGTTCTGTGTCAGTTCTTGCTCTCTTGCGAACAAGCCAAGCACAAAAGACAATTTCACTATTCAGGCCCTATAAAGTAATATTTCCTTTCGGTCTAAAAACGTCTATTAAATTTAACCTATCAGACATCATAGCTTTAAAATATAAACTTAAACTTTTTTTCAGGAAACTCAAAGAAGACATCCAGCTACACTGTTGTTCAGCAGTCAACAGCCTCAGAATCGTCCCGTCCAGAAGACTCAGAGACTCTGCAGTGTTCAGTTCTCTCTGAGTCAGAGAACAATTCATGTTCAGAAGATCTCAGCATGTTCTGGTTCAAAGCTGGATCCAACAGATCCTATCCAAATATCATCTACACTGATAGTAAAAGAGCTGATAACTGTGAGAAAATTCCAGATGCCCAAACAAAATGTACCTATAACTTCCCCAAGAACATCAGATAAATCATGGGCTGTAGGAACAATTATGGATTTCAAATTCATCCTACAGAATAACCTTGCTACATGGCTTGATAAAATGTATAAACTACGAATAATATCATCTCTAAATTCTCATTTGTGGAACATCATGCAAGTCTCCTAAAACACTGGTGTCGAATTCAGTCTTAATGGCTGCTATTTTTGAAAAATTATTTGATTTGAAATTGCATTTCGAAAAAAGAAAAACAACAACAATGGATTACAAAGCTAAGCTGAGGCAAAATGAGCGAAGTAACTGGCGGCTACCCTGAAATGTGTAGCATGGTGAATTAAAGAAGAATTGCAATATTAGACTGTGAAATTTAGTGGAGTGAAAGTTATAGTACCCCCACAAAAAATCCTCAAGTAAAAGTAAAAAGTATAGAAAAAAATACTTAAGAACAGTAATCAAGTACATTTTACTTTGTTACTATCGACCATTACTCATAATGGATGGTAGCCATACATTTCTGGAATAAAAGTGATACTTTTCATATTATCCCTGAAATAAAAGTGGAAAGTACAATGCTATAATATTACTCCTAATATTAAATCTTTTTTTCTTCAAAAGTTACTCTAGTAAATGTAAATGAGTAAATGTAACTAGTACAACCCCACTTCTGGTTACTTTATTAGAAATATATTTGGTCCATGAAATTGTATACATAACATTAGAAATGAAAGAAACGTTTTTTCTTTTACAATTTTCAACTATTGTTCTCTAGGAGCAAATGATTTCTTCTAATAAAAATTGAAACAGTTGTGTGCTGCTCTCGTTTCCCATAGTTTTTTGTCCTTTCTGTAGGTAAAATGTTTTCACTTTGCCCAAAAAGGGTCGTTCATCGGGTGGTGGTGGGGAGATCGCGGGAAGGATGTTTACTTCCCCTGTGTGGTGCTGTGAATACTGAAGGAGTTTTTCACACAAAATTGAGGGTCCACACTGCTTCAGACATTCCCTTGACTGAAGCGAGTTTTATATGTTCAGCCACAGCTTCATCCAAAGGCAGGTCTTTTACCTATACTGGGCGAACAGTTAAGGGAGAGCACGGAGAAAATTCTTCAGCTCATCTGAAAGGCCGGGAGATAGTGAGAACTTGGGCAAACTACCAAGTTGACATAACCACACATCAGGCTATGTCTACATTCAAGTTGTAGACATAGCCTGAGGTGGTAGAATAATAAAACTTTATCATGCATTTGTTCTGTATCACTGTAAAACTGATAGCTTATTTTTATGTCAATACATGAGTGTAAACTTACAAATGGTTGGTTTTTGTCTTTAACTTCTGCTAACCTTTCTTTTTGGCTTTTGGGAACATAAGACTACGCACCAGTTTCTCCTGTGATGTCTTTTTTGTGGGCACTTCTCATTATAGTGCATTGCAGTGAGATACTATCTGTGAAAATAAACAGGGGAAGTGGGGTGTGAAAACAGAAATACTTTTAAACAACATGACCAAAGCGCGAACATGACAATGAGTTGAAAAAGAATTGATAAAGAAAAAACCAGGTCTTGTGTACTCAAGGGAAGATTCCCCTTAAATAATATTCCATCATTTAAAATTGCACATCTAGTGAACTCTTGGATATAATCCACCAAAGGAAGGAAGTATGAAACCAAATTCTGCCCAACATTCCCTCAAAACTTCAAAAGGCACAGACATTATCTAAAACAATCTTTAAAATTCATTCAAACTTTTTACATGGTTTTATAAAACACAAGTGTATGTACAGTTATTCTGTGTACTTTAACAGTAAACAAGGCAAATAGCACTTTAACAAAAATAACAGAAATGTTTTCTCCACATATGAAGAGGGATCATCCAAAACATCCTTTGCATTTGCAACTGAAGCAAATGAGATACCACCAATCATTTTTACCTGGCACCCAGAGTGCTAAATTGGGGGTCCTGGGTGGCTTGAACCCCCGTTAACCCCATGAGACCCCCCAAAATCAAAAGCAAAATTTAAAGGGGGTCTTAAATTGTGTCAAAAAAATTTAAATAAAATTTTTTGTCACTAATGGTCACTAAAATGTTTTAAGCTCAACATGTCCAGTATTTAAAATTCAAAACCCTTATTCAAAAATATGTTCTGTTTTTTGCCAAGTGGAGCCAGCCAATCCTGTTCGTGATATGCAAATTGTCCCTGTGCCCACTTTTAAAGAAAATTTACAGATTGGTATTGGAAGACAGCATGGCTCTGTTTGAAATTCCTGGGCTGCAAAATCCAAGGACGCTGCCTACCTAGACTGGATCCTAGAAGTCCGCGGAAAATTCAAGGGAGAGGCTGGAAGAATTTTGGCTTTCAAACAGGTAGGTCTACCCTCTCCCATAGTTTTACCGTATGCTCTGCTGCATAGCAAATCGGAAAGCTACAATAAAGCCGCAAAAAAAATATGAAAACCGGATTTTCTGAACTGTTTGTTTATTAAACCTGTTTTATTGTTATGAACAAAGACTACATTAATAAGAATCCAGAGTAGAATAAAGGCTCCTGTTAACTTGTTAGGAAAAAAAAATAAAATCAAATGTAGTGAAAGGAAAACCTTCATCAGCTCTTTATAACATGCCTCTGCAGGAGTTGAGCTCAGTTTCTTCATTGGTTCAGCAGCTTTTACTGTAAAAAATGCCCATAGCGTGAATTGGTTATTTTACCTAGTTTTATATTGTTAAAACATGTTATTGAATTAAATGTTATTCTTCCCTATTCTCTTTCATTTCCAGCTTTGATCTGACTGTTTTGAAAAATCCACAGAAAAATTTGCCCATTATAAACAATAAAAGGATTTTTTAAAACATGGGAAAACGTAGCAGCTTATAGTCCAGAAAATCAAAACAATTTACTTTAAATTAGATCCGGTAAACTTGTGATTAGTCAACAACAAAAATGAGCAGGTTTAAATTAAAAACAAATAAAAAATTTTACCCTATGAGCATGTTTAGTCCCCAAATAAGATAATTAGATAACATGCACTGCAATTAAAAGTACAATGCAATTGTTTTTTCACAGGGTTAAATACAACCTGTTCCATAAATGTTTCAATTTTCTTCCTTCGACCTCAAGAAAAAATAAAACAATTTTTAAGAAAAATTTTCAGGCCGACCTAATCACATACTTGTATAATGTTAAGGTCTTCAATCTTCACCACTGTTAAATTGTAACCTTGTGTAATATTTAAAGTCAAAGTTTTGGTGCATGTTTTGTTGGGTTTTATTGTTAAATTTCCTGGGTAAACCAAAAGGATGCAGTTTACATAAGTTTTTATGTAAAGGTGTTATGAATTATTTTGGACACATTTTTTTTAAAAATAATGGAGAAGCAGGAATCCGATTAAACCTTGGCGCTGCGCTATGGCGTAACGGTTATTCAGATTTAGGCCTGATAAATACCGCATCCCAGAAATTGAAACAGGCACGTAATCTTCACTGAAGTTTGAAGACCTCAAACACACCTCTTCTGGACATTTCAACCCCGTTTCATTCATGAGAAACTGGATTAAAAGCAGGACATATGCTTGTCATGCGGATGAAAGAGAGAAAGAAAAGGTTCACATGGGACAAATATTCATCCTAGGTGTGTGAATTCACATGTGATTCACATGTCAATCACATGAAACCCTAGAAAACATTCACAGAAAACTTCTGTCCACTCAAGCAGTCAGGAAGCAAACCCTTCCCTCTCTCCCATCCCAAATCTGTCAGAAGCTGACACCCCCTCAAAAATCACCCCGACAAACCAAGCCTGCACCCACATATATTTATTTACGCTTTTATGCACTGTTACACAAGTTACAAATATATTTTACACAATGGTATCAATAATGATAATATTTTTTCTGCCGCCATTACCATCTGCAGAAGTGTTGTATATTTTATATTATTGTACATTTATATTTTATTAGAAATTGAATGTTGCACCCCAGCATAGGGAACTGATTCCTACCCAGTTGTGCCTGTGCACTTTATCTGTTTCACTGTTTGTAGAAACGTCCTCTCAGTCCTTGGGAGACCGAGACCCCCAAATACTTCTACACAGGTATCAACAATTTTCACCGGCACCATCCATTCAGGAGTTTCTCTCTGAGGGGCAGTGATGAAGGGTCCTCCAAACCAATGTTCCCCATGATCAACACATGTATGAACTTTTAAAACTCCCACTGTTAACTTCTTGTTAAGTGTTTGGGAAAACATTTACTTTTGCTGGCCCCAACCAAGGATTTGGGAAAATATAAACACAACGAAATAATCCAGTTCTCACACTGAAGCTAAAGCATTACAGTTGAGACTTGCTTGCAACAATTGCTAAAGACTGGGTCCGGCTTAAGCATGTTGATTGTCGAAATACTGTACAATGGCTACCAAGCAGAGATTGCTTTTAAAATAGAAATAAAACGAATTTGTAATAGGTTGAGAAGGTAGTAGGGGTTGTCTCAAAAGTATTGATTATTAAAAAAATATCGATACTGAAAGAAGTTGCATCCGGATACAATACTCATTTTAAAATCAATACAGTGCTACCACCAGTGGCACCTAAACAGTCGTTCATCTTATCGCAGATTAGGGAAAATGCACTTTCTGAACACTGTGTGATTGAATAATTCTGTGCACTTTTCGGTTTCAGACTTTTTCTGCTTAACATGTGCAGCTGCTGAAATTATAAGTTGCTAACGAGTTAGAAACTTGGTGCTAGTAGGTTCCCAATGGGAAATTACACCTGAGACCAAGTAGCACTAAATTTGTGACTTGTAGCCGGCACTGTCAGAAATAGCAGCTATGGACAGCAAGCATGCAGAGGGCAAGAGTTGTGTGTGTTCTTATGTGGTACTCTTTTTTGGTTGGCTGATCTTTTGAAAAATAAGTTGCAATGTTGCTTTTGTAACTTTGTGGACCTTGCTTTGCTTGGGTTTGAGAGGCATATTTGAAAGCTTTATGAATTTAGATATTTGTGTTGCTTAATTTGTCTTAAATTCCAACATAAGATCACTCAACTAGACGAGCAATTATTTAATCCCCAGATTTAAAAACGAAAAGAAAAAGTGGAACCAAATCAGTTGGATAGAAACAAACCCTTGAGATATCACCCGATGTGATCCCTACACCAGGCCCCCAAATTATTGAATTCTTGCTAGTTGCTGAATTTTATTCATATTAATTCAAGCAATTAGATTGTTTTAAAATCTTCTATTCATTTACAAATATGAATTATCGTGCATTCTAGATAAGATAAAGATGAGATAAAAAATGTAAATGACAGCTTATATGCTCAGAAATCTGGTCATTCAATATCTTGAACATGCTCTTTAACTTAGCTGCTGCCAGCACAGTGAATAGGTGGGTTGGTGCAAAATTACGGACTGGGTTTGAACCTGGCATGTCCTTGTATGTTAGCAATAAAGTTGTGTTGTAAACAATTTTTTTCAGCATGGTATTTTTATATATAAATAAATGGAATGGAGGTTTAGGTTTAAAGTCAATTTTGCGCCAGATTGTATTGGGGATATGAAGTGTAGCGTTTGGAAACACTAAGAGATGGGTGAGTCCTACACACCCAATGGGGAAGTTGACATCCTGTATCCAGTTCATGCACGCTATACACATGTATAATCTCTCATTCAGGGCTAAAGTGATGACCAGTTCGCGTACCCCACACATATGTATAATCTCTATTTAGACTAGTGTTAGTTCACAGAGACACACATTTATAATCTAATTTCATCCCCAAAGTGTATAAGGTGTCCCACAGCTCTGCTTATTAGTTTTCTTTTTCCTTTTTTGTCATTTGTGTCTGGCTCAGTTCTTTTTTTTTAACTCTCGTTTTATTTTTGGCACTTAATAATCTTTGTTCTCTTCTAAGTTGAAGTCTTGCATTTGAGTCCTCTCTTGGTTGCCCACATGACAGGTGTTTTTGGCAATTGCCATTCCGATTGGTATCCATATGAACCACCCTTTTCGGATCATTGGGTAAGAATTATCTCTACTGTGCAGTGGTGCACCATCAATGTCAATAAAAGCATTTAAATGCATGTAAATGTTTCATCTTATTGCCTTACATGTATACACATGTATGCATGATATGATGAGATGATTTTGTTTTGGGTACATGTAAACAGAGATTTTGAATTTCTAATCAGCTGAGTTTAAACTGAGCTTTTATTAGGTTCTTAAATAAGAACTATGCAAGACCCTGCCTTTGGAAGAAGAGCATAGGGTTCTAATTGATTATTACGAGATGCAAGGTGCAGCAGCACGGCGCCAGGCCCTAATTAATACCTATTCACTGATAGAAGTTGATCTAGGACCCTAAACCTACCCTGTTATCATCCCACCTATTGAGTAATTGATTGTTGCAACCTAGAAGCCTTGGATATTTTTGTATTTTTAAATGGTTTAAAAACGCCATTGAGATTACCTTTTTCTTAAAAGAGTGCTCTGTTACTGCCATTGACAGTGCAGGACAATTCTCTTTGGAACCTTGAGTAACAACGAAGTTATTCATATTGCCAACTTCTGTTACCCTGTCCAGAGTGGAACCTTCTGAGCCACTTCTGTTAGGCACTTTCCTCCTCAAGGCATAGTTGAAAAATGTATTTTTCCAGTTGGATCATCAAAATAAGTGGTCCTCCTAATTGTCAATCATTCTGCTGATATGTTTACAGAAGGCTGTCCTACGCGCTTGTCCCCATTTTCACTTATGGGAGATGAGTCTGACATTGTGGAAAAATGGCAAATTGTCTTTTGGAATGTAAGCTTGTATGAGTGATGCAAACAGCAACTTTTTAACAGAGCGTGCACAAGGAGAAAGGCCTTGTGTATGCTCTCTCATGCATTTAATAGGTGTTCCCTCTCCGGAGCGGGTACAGGGTTGTCCATGTGCATTTTTTAAAGTGGAGAGGGCGGGTCGTTTCATAAATTTGCGAAAATCCTCCACTATAACTTTAATGTTCTTTGCAGAGTGCAGATTCTCAAGTAATCACATCTTTATTTTCTTTTTTATTTTAACATTACTGGAAAGCTTAGACTCCACGGTTTTGAGGAACTGTATATAACTCGAAATGGCCAAAGCTAGACTTGTTAATGGTTTTGTCACAGCCTCATATAAGAGCTCATTATACTGAAGATAATTGCCCCAGTATTTGTCCCTATGATACTGCAAAGCCACAGAGCTCAAAGAAGATTGATTATTGAAAAATTAACATTTAAGCTATCCTAGTGCAGTTCCCTTAATTTCCATAGCACTTTCAAGTCTTTTCAAAAGAATATTGTGATCAAATTTTTTAAATCACGCAACCCGTGTGCAGATGCTCCACTCCAAGCCTCCCCCCCCTCTATCCCGTCCCATTTAATGTACTGAAATGCATACTCCAAATGTAAAGGCTACTCGAATACAGCACTAAATAGAACAGACACAAGTCCTGTTTTCTGTGGCAATAATTATATGGTTAGCAACTTTCACCAGTACAGTTTCAGAGCTATGATTACTGAAAAAGGTAAATACGGTGTAAGTGCTCACTGATTTGATAGGTAACTGTTTTTGAGGCATTTTTTAAAATAAAGGAAGATCAGAAACAGTTCTATACTTTTTAAGGCCATTTTTAATAAGGAGAAGGTTTCTTAGTTAATGTTTGATTATAGCCACCTTAAAAGCCTGCAGTACACACTCTATCCCGAAGGTCTTCAACAGGGGGTCCACAGAAAGTACTGCATGGGGGTGGCGGAAGTTTTGGTTGATCACTCTTTTTTTTTATATTCCCCCGTTATTTTTTTCCACTGATCGGAATGTCTTTAAATACACATTAACATGTATTTAAACATTGGCAATAAACAGATAAATGGAGGCAGAAGATCTTTTTAAGTCATCAATGCACACATTCAGCGACACACAGAATCTCTAAGCTGAGAACCATTTCATTCACAACACCTGTCCATCAACGAGGAATCAGAATCAGAAATACTTTAATAATCCCAGGGCGAAATTACTTTCATTACATTACTCCATATGTAATAGAGTGACTATAGGACCATTTGATATAACACAATTTCATACAATATATATAATCAGGGGTCCCCACTCCCATCGCCATTGGATTTGGGGTCTCGCCCGGCCTGAAAAACATTGAAGACACCTGCTCTATCCCTACATAAGGGATGGATTACTCAAAATGGATGGAAATCAAAGGGAAAATTTCCTTGAATAACTTAGTTGTACTTAGACCTAACATGCAATTTGCAAGCTTAGATAAAGACAATAATAATAATAACTCTGAAGGCTCAACTGTATCCAAACAGTCTTCATGCTCATGCCTATTGGTTCAGAGATGCACCGATCATATTTAGAGAGGAGCAAATTAGCTTGTTTTTTATTGAAGCAATCTTATTTTTACATAATTTCCATTAACTCATGACCATTAAGAGCTTGGGGAATGACAGGTTTTAACAGAGCTGTGGCTCTGGGGGAGTTTGGGAAATGTATTAAAAAAGAAATATTAGTATTATTAATATTATTTTTATTCTCTATTTATAAAGGGAAATAAAATGCTCTTCTTTTTTGCATGGTTGTCTTATAGAGCAGTAGACATAGAGTGCGGTTTTCTCTCCAGTATCCCAGCCAAATACTTAAAAGGATGAAGCTCACAGTTAAACAATGGAGCCAGCTCCCTACAGTCCTTATTTCAAAGGGGCTATGTTGTCTAAACCAGTGCAAAGAGAGAGAGAAACCCTACAAATAAAATCACCAGGTTGTGAAGGGGAATAAAATGAATGGATACCCTCTGCAGAATTGTTCTGTGATACAGGGCAGATACAGTAAGAAAGGGAACATACTTTAAAATGTATTACTGCATGATCTGTCAATGATCTGCCAAAGTCAAACCTTCTTTTGGCATACAGGAACTTTCCTAAATAAAGTAAGGTTTCTAAAGAGTAGTCAGATGGGACAGGGTTAAGGAAAAAAAATTGTTTCTTCACAATCAATGCATTTTATCAGCACAAGGAACAATGTATGAAAGTTAGAATGCGTCAGAATGCACATTTTTAACCACATTCAAGCTATATCTTTCAATGACATAAATACAAAAATCCCTCGCAAGAATAACCTTGTCAGAACACAATCAGTCTTTTATTAATGCATTTATGAATCATTCTTGTGCCTTCCAGTCAATACAGTCAACTGGTTTTCCTAAGATAGAAAACTTTGAACCAATATGACTGTATGATCTGGATTAACTATTCTCTGTAAAGTGCCTTGAGATGACATGTGTTGTGAATTGGCGCTATATAAATAAACTGAATTGAAATTGAATTGAATGTTGGTTTCATTTAAAGTCAGGATATGTTTTTCCTATCTTTGATAAAGGATCTAGAGTAAATTGTTTAAAAAACACAAAGACTTATGGAACTTATAAAATTATTGAAATAGTATATAAGCATTTATTTTAGTGATTCTCATGTTCTCATAAAGAATCAGCAATGAATACTGATCTATTAGCTGACTTTTATTTGTATAGACAGGCACAATAAGGTACAAGAAAAATAGTTTACAGATTTAAACAACCTTTTGTATAATATTTAAAAAACGACAAAATAATCTAAAAAACATTTCTTTGAGTTTTTCCAGAAACAAATTCTTTAAAACATTTGGTATATATTGTTTTTTTTCACAAATGCAACAAAAACTTTGGTCTTTCTCAATTTGACCATCTGCCAAATGTCAAATGCAACTATATTGTGTTATACAGCAAACAATAGCAGGCATCTCTAATATATCAGGCAAACATTCATTTTTAATATTTTGTAGGAGTATTATTGCTATAAAATAATGTTTTATGTGTTAGAACACCTTTGTTTGTTCGAAATGTATTTATTTAAACATTCCTCATTCCTACTCTTGGAAGATAACTTGAAACTACTTAAAATAGTGAAAAAATGTTTTACATTTCAATATACCGTATATATCTACCCTCTAAAAACCTGGAATGCCCTATAAAAGATTCTTCATTCAGCTGCAGAGATATTTAATTTCGATTTCAAGTTAAAAAAAAAGCATTTGAAAACAAAATACTTGAAAGACTTTTTTAAAATGTCTTAACAATTATCAAGCAAGTTCTTATGATCTACAGGAACAAAATCTGTGCCAAAGACATCCATCCATTTTTGGCAGCTCATCCGTCAGGGTCCATGGGGTTTGGTGCTTCTCTCCATTCAACATATTCTCATTATCAATTCGTATGAAATTGTACGAAAAGTTATGTTGTACACCCTAGACAGGTTGTTGGTCCACAGCAAGGCAATTCATCAGGAAGGTATATTAAGGAAAATATCTGACTACAAAACATTCCTTAAAATACAAATGTTTAGGGTATGCAAAACGGCGTTACATTTTGTGGTATGCCACTAACTGCTAGATCATGACAGAAGTTTTACTTTAAAAGCCACAGGAAGAATCAAAATTGCATAAAACCTGGGAAAAAATGCAGTTACAGAATCAGAATTAGAAACTGTGGCTGTACATGCGATTTTAATAATAGAATAGCTGATTCAAATGGTGTAAAATGAGGCTCTAAACTGCCCCTAAACGTGTCTACGAGTGTAGACAAAACAAAGACGACCTTCTGACTTATTTAATGACGCTTGTGTAGACCGTCTCGTCATGAGTTGCATTTACTTTTTCTTCTTTCTGCTTTTCCACCTTTGCCCTTGGTGAAGTTTGGCGCAGAATAGACCAAAGACTGTTCATTTTTCTGAGGAATAAAATAATGGGCAAGCAGATGTTAATTTAAACTTAAGCAGCAAACACAGTGTTAACATCTTTGGACTTTACCCCTTCATTATGCTGAGCTCCATGTCCTCTGATGGCATCTGTTAAAAAATGGAACAAATTTTCCCATAAAGAATATTAATTCCATAGTTTGCTACTACAAACTACCTTAAAACTGATCTATGAAACTTACCATTGCAGGAAAAACAAGTTTTGTTCTTCATGATGTAAACCAGGCACAAAATGACAACCAGACATGAAGCCACGGCGAGGCATAACGACAGAGTAGTTTTGGACCGCCAAAAATCCCTTAGTTCTGGAAAAAAGTATAAAGCCTAAATATTCTTTTATAAATTTGTGCATTCATTCAATGTTTGAAGCATTTTTCTAACCATCTCAAGCTTCAAAGAAAGTTTTGTATACACTACTTTGTATTTTAAATTGTGTTTTCCCTTAAGGTTTTTAATTTGTTGTAATTTAGTTATTAACTTTTAACTCATCTCAACTTTCAAAAAAGGTTTCGATACATACCTTGAATTTTCAGTTTAGTTCCATTTCCAAAAACAATTTCTTCATATGTGGCCACAGCGCAGTAATATGTTCCAGCATCAGAGTGGCTGACTATTTTGGAGAACCTATACACACATGTGTGTGCCTCAGGACTCCCATCACAATCTTTTCCACTTTTCCCATCAACATAGATTAGACTGGGATGAGACTCATCTGAGCCAGCTTTGAACCAATGCGCTCTGTGATAAGTTGGACAGTTTTTCCTCTTACAGTGAAAGAAAACTGAACACTGTAATGTTACTGACTCTCCTGGACGGAGTGAATCAGGTAGCTGCTCTTGAGTTACAACGAGGCTATCGTTCTGAAAGGAAAAAAATTATACTGTCTTTCCCTGTCACACCCCTAGTAAATCAAGCTGACCTTGAATTGGAAATGGCTGATATATCAGACAAACATTTATGGGTGTCCAAATTCAAATGTCTGACAGCTGAGCTTGAAGACGTCACTCGCCAGAAACTTGACAGACACTTGTCTATGACACATGGAATGCTCTCCCTGACAGTTATAGGAACATGAAGAAATATGCATTTGGAGTATTATCCATCTTTGTATCAAAGTACCTGTACGAGCAGATGTTCTCAAACATGAACCACATCAAATCAAAATATTGCACCCGCCTCACACATGAGAGCTTGCAGTCCAGCATCAAGATTAAAGTTACATCTTACATGCCTGATGTTAAGCAGCAGACCAGTGATGTCCGAAAACAGAAGTCACATTAAACGGATAGAAACACAATCCTGTCAAAGGCACATTTTTAGTAATAAGGTGGATGTTTCTTTAAAGTGATATCTTAATTTCAATGTTTATATTTGGAATGACACTTAGGGATATTATTGTGTTTTGTTGCTCAGGTCCTACCAAAGCTGCATTGGTTGCATGTCAAAAGAGAAGAGGATCCTACTTCGTTTCACTCTTGCACTGACTTGCTTTGCATTTGCAAAGACATCAAACTTGAACTGTGTTAATTACATATTATATACTTTACCTTTTAAAAAGACATCTTTTTTATTTTTAAAAATTTAGGCTGCATTTTATTGTACTCTGTTGCCCAAATAAGGGGCAAGTTGTGCGCGTTCCATTTTGTTGTTGTTTGTTCGAATCCTCAAAATAAAATAAAAAAAGCATCTAATATCAGATTTCTTTATTTCATTTCTTTAATTTCACCAAAGAAATTAAATATAATTCATTAATATTGTAATGAATTAAGGCTTGAGGGAGAGTAGTCGCGTGGTGCATCATTCTCTACAGGAAAAAATCATTAGAATATTTGAGACAGCCTCTGTTATCTGGATTATTACTTGATATCCTGTTCTTATGTAGCTGTCATTTTAATGTACTGTAGATGTATTTCTGTTAAATGTGTAACTTTAGTTCCTCTTAGCCAGGACGTAACATTCATATTACATGTAGCAAACCTTCTGTTCTGACAGTGTTGTCGTCTATTTTGCTGCCTTGCCTGAAGAAGCTTTGATGCACCTCTGCTGCATAGGAATGTGTAGTTGCAACCAGAAGTACCATAAGAAGGGCAAAAAGGACCACCAATGGGCTACTACTGTAGCTTTGTTGTTTGCCGGTATCTTATACAATGGTGGATTAAAGTGAAAGAGTGGCTTGTGTGACATTTGGAGGTGTAGCAGATTTTTGTCCAGAGAGCCTTTGTTTCAGATGCAGTTTCCTTTAGATCTGGCTCCTGCTTCAAACCGAGTTCCTATCTGGATTGGAGTTTCTAACACATTTATTTTCTTTTCTTTAGATAAATGGTTTCAAAACTTGATTTTATGTCATCTCCACTCTTTTTGTTGCTGCAACTGATCTAGAGCATTAAAATAGTATGAACACAAAAGAAGATATCCATCCGTCCATTTTCTGTCACGCTTGATCCTTTCCGGGGTTGCGAGGGTCGCTGGTGCCTATCTCCAGCTGTCTACAGGCGATAGGCAGGTTACACCCTGGACATGTCAACAGTCCATCACAGACAAAAGAGGACACCATTTTTTAAAACAAAATGACTATTTAAGAAATTGTACAAACGCCAAATATCAGGTTTATGTTGAATCAGCAGTTGCTAGTTTATTGGTAAAATTGCTGTTACAACTTTATTTTACGCAGGTAACATAACAAAAGCTGGTCTTTTAGACTGAATTATACAAGTAGAAAGTAATGAATGAATTCACCGTTATTTTCAGTGTAGATCTATAAAACATGTCACACATGTATATTAGGTATGCAGATTTTACAGTTTAATATGTGAATAAACACAGTCCTCAGCCCCATTCATTTTCTTTCCTCTTCTACCTTTACCAGCAGAGAAGTGTAATGCTGCATAGTTCAGGTTCTGCTCGTCATCATTCTGTAAAGTAAATAAAATGCAAGTTAAAAAAGGAAGCTGACAGAAATTATTGTGGTACCTGCCAAAAGTTCACTAGAATTTACAGCTTTACTTACAGTCTGATCACCTTGCTCACTGAAGTTCCTTGATCTTTCTTCTAAAGAGGTTCCTTCTATCTCTAATTGTGAAAGAAGAAGAAGAAAAAAGAACAATGTGTGTTCACTCTGACTCCATCTGAGTATTTTTTTTTTTTGCTTTTGAAACTGATAATAGCAAAATGTTCAGGTTTCATAATAATGGTTGCAATTTATGAAACCTGATACTTTGCATCAAAGTATATAAGATAAAGAAAGAATTAAAATACATTTATCATAGCTAATTGTTTTGGGGTTTTTTTCAGTGAGAGAGAGGAGGTGTTAGTGATGTGGATGACAACAAAAATTAAGGCATGCAAATCTTAAAAACAAAAACTGGTTTGAAAAAGCAACTACATTATCAAAAAAGTTTGGAAAAATTTGATGTTGTGTATTTTTTTTTACTTCAAGTTGGCTGTGCTTTATAGCAGAAACGCCCAGCCATCAAGGAATATACACCCTTTTTAAAGTTATTTAATTTAATATTTCAACTATTTTAAAGTCATGCTTTTTATATGCGATAATTGAAGAGTGATATTACAATATTTTACTGCAACTTTTTAAGTGGACTGGTTCCAACTGTACAGATTGAAAGCAAATTATAGCATGGCCCTTAAACTTTCACAAATTACAAATTGTGGTGGAAAGATTTTGCTGTTACTCTAGAGAAAAACAGAAAAAGGGTACAGTACCATAAAACTGCAGAGCCTAAACTGAAACAACTACTGTAGACATACCATTTTAATCAAAATTAAATATATTCAGCAGACAAGAGCAGCAATCACTCTTATCATTTAAAAGTAAAATCATAGCAACCTGAAATAGAGTGGTCTGAAATAAATACATCTATTGATGACCTTCTGTCTATTCAAGTCCATGTTGTTGCTAGCCAAACAAGCAGGTTGCCAGACAGTGGAAGGAAGACTAGTAGCTGTTTGGGATCAGCCAGTTGGGTTACAGTTACAACCCTGGCAGGCAGAGTAATTAATGTAAAGTGTCACTAAAAAATAAATGCTCAATTCTTTAAAATTATGTTAATAATAGCTGAAATTAAATTTAAAAATGCCTTAATAATATCAGTCCTGGATAACCCTAACCATATGATATTGTCACATAACATATGTATGCGTTATGGATTATTATGGAAGTATTTATTAATTTCATTTTGAGGATTTCGATAGGACTAAAGTTACTGTTGTTTTTTTTTATACATATAATCCATTTGCACACGTTAGACAACCAGGGGATGAAAGAAAACTTTTACTTGACTTTATGGCAAAATGTTCTAAATATTTTATTTGTACTCTTACTTTGTTTGTGTTTCATGGGTTGTGTGCTAATGAACTATTATGATGTATAATGTGTGATTCATCGTTTATTAACTCTTGCTTAAGATCTTTCCAGATAAAGGTCATGCAACGGACAGGTTGTGAAAGAGGCCTGAACATTCTCTATCACATGTTGGGTTGTAAAAGAGGCCTTGACATCCTCTATCATATGTTTCTTTTAAGCATGTGTTCTTGGAACAATTCAATTGTAAAACAACCCCATATTTTGTTTTAACATATGTGCTGAGGTTTAAAGTAAGATCATTTTGTTTCCCTTTCCCTTAGTTAAACCTCAGTTTGTGTAATTAGGGACATCCCCTGACTTCGATAAATAGCAAGGAGAAAGCTGAAGACCGGCAGAGTGGGTTGGAGATTTGTAAACTCTGCAGTCTCTTCCTACTCTCCTCGCCAGTAAAACTAAATTAATTGTCTCTGTGCCTTCTTTCTTTCGATGTATGTATGATGTTTTAGGTGCTTAGACCTGACACAAAACAAGGCAAATATCCCTCCTGTGATCAAGGCTTCTCAATGCAGAGAGGTTCACAGGAACTGTTGGGATTTAATAGCATTCTTTAAAATCGTCACCTGCTTCAAGAAAAAAATGGCTGTTGTATTCCTGAGCACACTGTACATCAAATACAGGAGCAAGAAATAAAATGGAATCATCCAATGTTGCAACAAGACCAAAAGATGTGCAAACACTATTGACAATCATAGGGCTGTGGTGTAATATCTTCAGGGTTGCCACCATTTTTCAAATCTCAGCTCCCTGAATTTCTGAATGGTAGTGTCAACACTGCATGATGGCTCTTCCTCGCTGTGCTCTCAAAAGAGTTCTTCACAAAATTAGAACAGAAAGCTTCCTCCAGCTGCGAACCTGATCGCAGAAGCAATGGGAAAATATGGGGTAACAGCAGCCCCAACTCAACCACAGGAAAGACAGAAACAGGGTCAACCAAGGAGAAACGTGATGCTAATTTAGCCTGAGTTATAAAGACAATAAGGTCACCCAGTTGCTGAGGGAAATGCAATGTATCTGTGTACAATGATGACAGCCAGAAACAAATAGTCTGCCTTGAATGCATAGAAATGGACTTGGAACATAAATACTAAATACTCTCTCAAATAAACACTTATGCATAGCACTTCTCTTAAACACATACATACATAGAGATAGAAAATGTATATGTATATTGTTTCTTTTTCTGCTGTGCAATTCATCAACTTTAAGAATGGAATTATGCCAAACAATAAATCGTTTTTGGGTGGACAAAGCTGGTTTTTCTTAACCAAATTGACAAAAAACAACCTAAAAATACAGCTAATTTCTTACACATTAATGAAAGTTTGCTCAGCACTGTTTTCATGCATCTAAGACAAATTAATATTTCAAGGGTTATCGTGATCTCTCTATGTGCAGATTGAATTATTAACTTCTGAATAATTAAAGTGATAATTTTCTACAGCCCCTAAAATCAGTGACAAACTCTTACCTTTAAATTGTTTACATGCTGCTGTTGGAGTTTTGAGACGGATCAAAACAATATTTGCAATCAAAGAAATAATCAAACAGGATACAGCAATAAGAAGTAAAGGTGATACAGGGTCTGTCACTGTAAAGTAAGAACACAATTGACCAAAAATCATTTTAAGTGCAAGAGTATGTTTGAAAAAAAGACATTTTCAAAACGTACATATAAAATCTTACCAACTTCTGGCTTGGTTGCAACTCCAAATAGTATCTCTCCACATGTGGCCACAGCACAGTAATAGGTTCCAACATCGGAGGATCTGATGTCCTTAGAGAAGTTATATACACATCTAGTTTGATGGTCGATTTTTTTCTGAC
>JAGKQL010000006.1:0-17756 GCA_018398635.1 Cyprinodon brontotheroides | reverse complement strand
ACACATGTCAGAAAAAAATCGACCATCAAACTAGATGTGTATATAACTTCTCTAAGGACATCAGATCCTCCGATGTTGGAACCTATTACTGTGCTGTGGCCACATGTGGAGAGATACTATTTGGAGTTGCAACCAAGCCAGAAGTTGGTAAGATTTTATATGTACGTTTTGAAAATGTCTTTTTTTCAAACATACTCTTGCACTTAAAATGATTTTTGGTCAATTGTGTTCTTACTTTACAGTGACAGACCCTGTATCACCTTTACTTCTTATTGCTGTATCCTGTTTGATTATTTCTTTGATTGCAAATATTGTTTTGATCCGTCTCAAAACTCCAACAGCAGCATGTAAACAATTTAAAGGTAAGAGTTTGTCACTGATTTTAGGGGCTGTAGAAAATTATCACTTTAATTATTCAGAAGTTAATAATTCAATCTGCACATAGAGAGATCACGATAACCCTTGAAATATTAATTTGTCTTAGATGCATGAAAACAGTGCTGAGCAAACTTTCATTAATGTGTAAGAAATTAGCTGTATTTTTAGGTTGTTTTTTGTCAATTTGGTTAAGAAAAACCAGCTTTGTCCACCCAAAAACGATTTATTGTTTGGCATAATTCCATTCTTAAAGTTGATGAATTGCACAGCAGAAAAAGAAACAATATACATATACATTTTCTATCTCTATGTATGTATGTGTTTAAGAGAAGTGCTATGCATAAGTGTTTATTTGAGAGAGTATTTAGTATTTATGTTCCAAGTCCATTTCTATGCATTCAAGGCAGACTATTTGTTTCTGGCTGTCATCATTGTACACAGATACATTGCATTTCCCTCAGCAACTGGGTGACCTTATTGTCTTTATAACTCAGGCTAAATTAGCATCACGTTTCTCCTTGGTTGACCCTGTTTCTGTCTTTCCTGTGGTTGAGTTGGGGCTGCTGTTACCCCATATTTTCCCATTGCTTCTGCGATCAGGTTCGCAGCTGGAGGAAGCTTTCTGTTCTAATTTTGTGAAGAACTCTTTTGAGAGCACAGCGAGGAAGAGCCATCATGCAGTGTTGACACTACCATTCAGAAATTCAGGGAGCTGAGATTTGAAAAATGGTGGCAACCCTGAAGATATTACACCACAGCCCTATGATTGTCAATAGTGTTTGCACATCTTTTGGTCTTGTTGCAACATTGGATGATTCCATTTTATTTCTTGCTCCTGTATTTGATGTACAGTGTGCTCAGGAATACAACAGCCATTTTTTTCTTGAAGCAGGTGACGATTTTAAAGAATGCTATTAAATCCCAACAGTTCCTGTGAACCTCTCTGCATTGAGAAGCCTTGATCACAGGAGGGATATTTGCCTTGTTTTGTGTCAGGTCTAAGCACCTAAAACATCATACATACATCGAAAGAAAGAAGGCACAGAGACAATTAATTTAGTTTTACTGGCGAGGAGAGTAGGAAGAGACTGCAGAGTTTACAAATCTCCAACCCACTCTGCCGGTCTTCAGCTTTCTCCTTGCTATTTATCGAAGTCAGGGGATGTCCCTAATTACACAAACTGAGGTTTAACTAAGGGAAAGGGAAACAAAATGATCTTACTTTAAACCTCAGCACATATGTTAAAACAAAATATGGGGTTGTTTTACAATTGAATTGTTCCAAGAACACATGCTTAAAAGAAACATATGATAGAGGATGTCAAGGCCTCTTTTACAACCCAACATGTGATAGAGAATGTTCAGGCCTCTTTCACAACCTGTCCGTTGCATGACCTTTATCTGGAAAGATCTTAAGCAAGAGTTAATAAAACGATGAATCACACATTATACATCATAATAGTTCATTAGCACACAACCCATGAAACACAAACAAAGTAAGAGTACAAATAAAATATTTAGAACATTTTGCCATAAAGTCAAGTAAAAGTTTTCTTTCATCCCCTGGTTGTCTAACGTGTGCAAATGGATTATATGTATAAAAAAAAACAACAGTAACTTTAGTCCTATCGAAATCCTCAAAATGAAATTAATAAATACTTCCATAATAATCCATAACGCATACATATGTTATGTGACAATATCATATGGTTAGGGTTATCCAGGACTGATATTATTAAGGCATTTTTAAATTTAATTTCAGCTATTATTAACATAATTTTAAAGAATTGAGCATTTATTTTTTAGTGACACTTTACATTAATTACTCTGCCTGCCAGGGTTGTAACTGTAACCCAACTGGCTGATCCCAAACAGCTACTAGTCTTCCTTCCACTGTCTGGCAACCTGCTTGTTTGGCTAGCAACAACATGGACTTGAATAGACAGAAGGTCATCAATAGATGTATTTATTTCAGACCACTCTATTTCAGGTTGCTATGATTTTACTTTTAAATGATAAGAGTGATTGCTGCTCTTGTCTGCTGAATATATTTAATTTTGATTAAAATGGTATGTCTACAGTAGTTGTTTCAGTTTAGGCTCTGCAGTTTTATGGTACTGTACCCTTTTTCTGTTTTTCTCTAGAGTAACAGCAAAATCTTTCCACCACAATTTGTAATTTGTGAAAGTTTAAGGGCCATGCTATAATTTGCTTTCAATCTGTACAGTTGGAACCAGTCCACTTAAAAAGTTGCAGTAAAATATTGTAATATCACTCTTCAATTATCGCATATAAAAAGCATGACTTTAAAATAGTTGAAATATTAAATTAAATAACTTTAAAAAGGGTGTATATTCCTTGATGGCTGGGCGTTTCTGCTATAAAGCACAGCCAACTTGAAGTAAAAAAAAATACACAACATCAAATTTTTCCAAACTTTTTTGATAATGTAGTTGCTTTTTCAAACCAGTTTTTGTTTTTAAGATTTGCATGCCTTAATTTTTGTTGTCATCCACATCACTAACACCTCCTCTCTCTCACTGAAAAAAACCCCAAAACAATTAGCTATGATAAATGTATTTTAATTCTTTCTTTATCTTATATACTTTGATGCAAAGTATCAGGTTTCATAAATTGCAACCATTATTATGAAACCTGAACATTTTGCTATTATCAGTTTCAAAAGCAAAAAAAAAAAATACTCAGATGGAGTCAGAGTGAACACACATTGTTCTTTTTTCTTCTTCTTCTTTCACAATTAGAGATAGAAGGAACCTCTTTAGAAGAAAGATCAAGGAACTTCAGTGAGCAAGGTGATCAGACTGTAAGTAAAGCTGTAAATTCTAGTGAACTTTTGGCAGGTACCACAATAATTTCTGTCAGCTTCCTTTTTTAACTTGCATTTTATTTACTTTACAGAATGATGACGAGCAGAACCTGAACTATGCAGCATTACACTTCTCTGCTGGTAAAGGTAGAAGAGGAAAGAAAATGAATGGGGCTGAGGACTGTGTTTATTCACATATTAAACTGTAAAATCTGCATACCTAATATACATGTGTGACATGTTTTATAGATCTACACTGAAAATAACGGTGAATTCATTCATTACTTTCTACTTGTATAATTCAGTCTAAAAGACCAGCTTTTGTTATGTTACCTGCGTAAAATAAAGTTGTAACAGCACATTTACCAATAAACTAGCAACTGCTGATTCAACATAAACCTGATATTTGGCGTTTGTACAATTTCTTAAATAGTCATTTTGTTTTAAAAAATGGTGTCCTCTTTTGTCTGTGATGGACTGTTGACATGTCCAGGGTGTAACCTGCCTATCGCCTGTAGACAGCTGGAGATAGGCACCAGCGACCCTCGCAACCCCGGAAAGGATCAAGCGTGACAGAAAATGGACGGATGGATATCTTCTTTTGTGTTCATACTATTTTAATGCTCTAGATCAGTTGCAGCAACAAAAAGAGTGGAGATGACATAAAATCAAGTTTTGAAACCATTTATCTAAAGAAAAGAAAATAAATGTGTTAGAAACTCCAATCCAGATAGGAACTCGGTTTGAAGCAGGAGCCAGATCTAAAGGAAACTGCATCTGAAACAAAGGCTCTCTGGACAAAAATCTGCTACACCTCCAAATGTCACACAAGCCACTCTTTCACTTTAATCCACCATTGTATAAGATACCGGCAAACAACAAAGCTACAGTAGTAGCCCATTGGTGGTCCTTTTTGCCCTTCTTATGGTACTTCTGGTTGCAACTACACATTCCTATGCAGCAGAGGTGCATCAAAGCTTCTTCAGGCAAGGCAGCAAAATAGACGACAACACTGTCAGAACAGAAGGTTTGCTACATGTAATATGAATGTTACGTCCTGGCTAAGAGGAACTAAAGTTACACATTTAACAGAAATACATCTACAGTACATTAAAATGACAGCTACATAAGAACAGGATATCAAGTAATAATCCAGATAACAGAGGCTGTCTCAAATATTCTAATGATTTTTTCCTGTAGAGAATGATGCACCACGCGACTACTCTCCCTCAAGCCTTAATTCATTACAATATTAATGAATTATATTTAATTTCTTTGGTGAAATTAAAGAAATGAAATAAAGAAATCTGATATTAGATGCTTTTTTTATTTTATTTTGAGGATTCGAACAAACAACAACAAAATGGAACGCGCACAACTTGCCCCTTATTTGGGCAACAGAGTACAATAAAATGCAGCCTAAATTTTTAAAAATAAAAAAGATGTCTTTTTAAAAGGTAAAGTATATAATATGTAATTAACACAGTTCAAGTTTGATGTCTTTGCAAATGCAAAGCAAGTCAGTGCAAGAGTGAAACGAAGTAGGATCCTCTTCTCTTTTGACATGCAACCAATGCAGCTTTGGTAGGACCTGAGCAACAAAACACAATAATATCCCCTAGTGTCATTCCAAATATAAACATTGAAATTAAGATATCACTTTTAAAGAAACATCCACCTTGTTACTAAAAATGTGCCTTTGACAGGATTGTGTTTCTATCCGTTTAATGTGACTTCTGTTTTTCGGACATCACTGGTCTGCTGCTTAACATCAGGCATAGATGTAACTTTAATCTTGATGCTGGACTGCAAGTGCTCTCATGTGTGAGGCGGGTGCAATATTTTTGATTTGATGTGGTTCATGTTTGAGAACATCTGCTCGTACAGGTACTTTGATACAAAGATGGATAATACTCCAAAATGCATATTTCTTCATGTTCCTATAACTGTCAGGGAGAGTATTCCATGTGTCATGGACAAGTGTCTGTCAAGTTTCTGGCGTGACGCCTTCAAGCTCAGCTGTCAGACATTTGAATTTGGACGCATAAATGTTTGTCTGATATACAGCCATTTCCAATTCAAGGTCACCTTGATTTACTTTAGGGTGTGACAGGGAAAGACAGTATAATTTTTTTTCCTTTCAGAACGATAGCCTGCGTTGTAACTCAAGAGCAGCTACCTGATTCATCTCCGTCCAGGAGAGTCAGTAACATTACAGTGTTCAGTTTTTCTTTTTCACTGTAAGAGGAAAAACTGTCCAACTTTTATCACAGAGCGCATTGGTTCAAAGCTGGCTCAGATGAGTCTCATCCCAGTCTAATCTATGTTGATGGGAAAAGTGGAAAAGATTGTGATGGGAGTCCAAGGGGCACACACATGTGTATAGGTTCTCCAAAATAGTCAGCCACTCTGATGCTGGAACATATTACTGTAGCCATATGAAAAGAAATTGTTTTTGAAATGGAACTAAACTGAAAATTCCAAGGTATATTGTCGAACCAGCACGAAAGTTGAGAGAGTTAAAAGTTAATAACTAAATTACAACAAATTAAAAACCTTATGGGAAAACACAATTTAAAAATACAAAGTAGTGTATACAAAACTTTTCTTTTGAAGCTTGAGATGGTTAGAAAAAATGCTTCAAACATTGAATGAATGTACAAATTTATAAAAGAATATTTAGGGCTTTATACTTTTTCCAGAACTAGTGATTTTGGCGTCCAAAACTACCTGTCGCTATGCCTTCGCCAGGGGTTTGTCTGGTTGTCATTTTGTGCCTGGTTTACATCATGAAGAACAAAACTTGTTTTTCCCGCAATGGTGTAAGTTTCATAGATCAGTTTTAAGGTAGTTTTGTAGTAGCAAACTATGGAATTAATATTCTTTATGGGAAAATTTGTTCCATTTTTAACAGATGCCATCAGAGGACATGGAGCTCAGCATAATGAAGGTAAAAGTCCAAAGATGTTAACACTGTGTTTGCTGCTTGTTTAAATTAACATCTGTTTGCCCATTATTTTATTCCTCAGAAAATGAACAGTCTTTTGGTCTTACACTGGGCGCCAAACTTCAACCAAGGGCAAAGGTGGAAAAGCAGAAAGAAAGAAAAGTAAATGCAACTCATGATTTATACAGTCTACACAAGCGTCATGCTAAATAAGTCAGAAGGTCGCCTTTGTTTTGTCTACACCTCGTAGACACGCTTAGGGCAGTTTAGAGCCCTCATTTTACACCATTTGAATCAGCTATTCTATTATTAAATCGCATGTACAGCCACAGTTTCTAATTCTGATTCTGTAACTGCATTTTTTCCCAGGTTTTATGTAATTTTTGATTCTTCCCGGCTTTTAAAGTAAACTTCTACGCGATCTAGCAGTTAGTGGCATACCACAAAATAACCGCTTTGCATACCCTAAACATTTGTATTTTAAGGAATGTTTTGTAGTCGATATTTTCCTTAATATACCTTCCTGATGAATTGCCTTGTTGTGGACCAACAACTCATGTCTAGGTGTACAACATAACTTTTCGTGACAATTTCATACGAATTGATAATGAGAATATGTTGAATGGAGAGAAGCACCAAACCCCATGGACCCTGACGGATGAGCTGCCAAAAATGGATGGATGTCTTTGGCACAGATTTTGTTCCTGTAGATCATAAGAACTTGCTTGATAATTGTTAAGACATTTTAAAAAAGTCTTTCAAGTATTTTGTTTTCAAATGCTTTTTTTTTAACTTGAAATCGAAATTAAATATCTCTGCAGCTGAATGAAGAATCTTTTATAGGGCATTCCAGGTTTTTAGAGGGTAGATATATACGGTATATTGAAATGTAAAACATTTTTTCACTATTTTAAGTAGTTTCAAGTTATCTTCCAAGAGTAGGAATGAGGAATGTTTAAATAAATACATTTCGAACAAACAAAGGTGTTCTAACACATAAAACATTATTTTATAGCAATAATACTCCTACAAAATATTAAAAATGAATGTTTGCCTGATATATTAGAGATGCCTGCTATTGTTTGCTGTATAACACAATATAGTTGCATTTGACATTTGGCAGATGGTCAAATTGAGAAAGACCAAAGTTTTTGTTGCATTTGTGAAAAAAAACAATATATACCAAATGTTTTAAAGAATTTGTTTCTGGAAAAACTCAAAGAAATGTTTTTTAGATTATTTTGTCGTTTTTTAAATATTATACAAAAGGTTGTTTAAATCTGTAAACTATTTTTCTTGTACCTTATTGTGCCTGTCTATACAAATAAAAGTCAGCTAATAGATCAGTATTCATTGCTGATTCTTTATGAGAACATGAGAATCACTAAAATAAATGCTTATATACTATTTCAATAATTTTATAAGTTCCATAAGTCTTTGTGTTTTTTAAACAATTTACTCTAGATCCTTTATCAAAGATAGGAAAAACATATCCTGACTTTAAATGAAACCAACATTCAATTCAATTTCAATTCAGTTTATTTATATAGCGCCAATTCACAACACATGTCATCTCAAGGCACTTTACAGAGAATAGTTAATCCAGATCATACAGTCATATTGGTTCAAAGTTTTCTATCTTAGGAAAACCAGTTGACTGTATTGACTGGAAGGCACAAGAATGATTCATAAATGCATTAATAAAAGACTGATTGTGTTCTGACAAGGTTATTCTTGCGAGGGATTTTTGTATTTATGTCATTGAAAGATATAGCTTGAATGTGGTTAAAAATGTGCATTCTGACGCATTCTAACTTTCATACATTGTTCCTTGTGCTGATAAAATGCATTGATTGTGAAGAAACAATTTTTTTTCCTTAACCCTGTCCCATCTGACTACTCTTTAGAAACCTTACTTTATTTAGGAAAGTTCCTGTATGCCAAAAGAAGGTTTGACTTTGGCAGATCATTGACAGATCATGCAGTAATACATTTTAAAGTATGTTCCCTTTCTTACTGTATCTGCCCTGTATCACAGAACAATTCTGCAGAGGGTATCCATTCATTTTATTCCCCTTCACAACCTGGTGATTTTATTTGTAGGGTTTCTCTCTCTCTTTGCACTGGTTTAGACAACATAGCCCCTTTGAAATAAGGACTGTAGGGAGCTGGCTCCATTGTTTAACTGTGAGCTTCATCCTTTTAAGTATTTGGCTGGGATACTGGAGAGAAAACCGCACTCTATGTCTACTGCTCTATAAGACAACCATGCAAAAAAGAAGAGCATTTTATTTCCCTTTATAAATAGAGAATAAAAATAATATTAATAATACTAATATTTCTTTTTTAATACATTTCCCAAACTCCCCCAGAGCCACAGCTCTGTTAAAACCTGTCATTCCCCAAGCTCTTAATGGTCATGAGTTAATGGAAATTATGTAAAAATAAGATTGCTTCAATAAAAAACAAGCTAATTTGCTCCTCTCTAAATATGATCGGTGCATCTCTGAACCAATAGGCATGAGCATGAAGACTGTTTGGATACAGTTGAGCCTTCAGAGTTATTATTATTATTGTCTTTATCTAAGCTTGCAAATTGCATGTTAGGTCTAAGTACAACTAAGTTATTCAAGGAAATTTTCCCTTTGATTTCCATCCATTTTGAGTAATCCATCCCTTATGTAGGGATAGAGCAGGTGTCTTCAATGTTTTTCAGGCCAAGGACCCCCAAACTAATGGCGATGGAGCAGCGGGGACCCCTGATTATATATATATTGTATGAAATTCAGTTATATCAAACTGGTCCTATAGTCACTCTATTACATATGGAGTAATGTAATGAAAGTAATTTCGCCCTGGGATTATTAAAGTATTTCTGATTCTGATTCCTCGTTGATGGACAGGTGTTGTGAATGAAATGGTTCTCAGCTTAGAGATTCTGTGTGTCGCTGAATGTGTGCATTGATGACTTAAAAAGATCTTCTGCCTCCATTTATCTGTTTATTGCCAATGTTTAAATACATGTTAATGTGTATTTAAAGACATTCCGATCAGTGGAAAAAAATAACGGGGGAATATAAAAAAAAAGAGTGATCAACCAAAACTTCCGCCACCCCCATGCAGTACTTTCTGTGGACCCCCTGTTGAAGACCTTCGGGATAGAGTGTGTACTGCAGGCTTTTAAGGTGGCTATAATCAAACATTAACTAAGAAACCTTCTCCTTATTAAAAATGGCCTTAAAAAGTATAGAACTGTTTCTGATCTTCCTTTATTTTAAAAAATGCCTCAAAAACAGTTACCTATCAAATCAGTGAGCACTTACACCGTATTTACCTTTTTCAGTAATCATAGCTCTGAAACTGTACTGGTGAAAGTTGCTAACCATATAATTATTGCCACAGAAAACAGGACTTGTGTCTGTTCTATTTAGTGCTGTATTCGAGTAGCCTTTACATTTGGAGTATGCATTTCAGTACATTAAATGGGACGGGATAGAGGGGGGGGAGGCTTGGAGTGGAGCATCTGCACACGGGTTGCGTGATTTAAAAAATTTGATCACAATATTCTTTTGAAAAGACTTGAAAGTGCTATGGAAATTAAGGGAACTGCACTAGGATAGCTTAAATGTTAATTTTTCAATAATCAATCTTCTTTGAGCTCTGTGGCTTTGCAGTATCATAGGGACAAATACTGGGGCAATTATCTTCAGTATAATGAGCTCTTATATGAGGCTGTGACAAAACCATTAACAAGTCTAGCTTTGGCCATTTCGAGTTATATACAGTTCCTCAAAACCGTGGAGTCTAAGCTTTCCAGTAATGTTAAAATAAAAAAGAAAATAAAGATGTGATTACTTGAGAATCTGCACTCTGCAAAGAACATTAAAGTTATAGTGGAGGATTTTCGCAAATTTATGAAACGACCCGCCCTCTCCACTTTAAAAAATGCACATGGACAACCCTGTACCCGCTCCGGAGAGGGAACACCTATTAAATGCATGAGAGAGCATACACAAGGCCTTTCTCCTTGTGCACGCTCTGTTAAAAAGTTGCTGTTTGCATCACTCATACAAGCTTACATTCCAAAAGACAATTTGCCATTTTTCCACAATGTCAGACTCATCTCCCATAAGTGAAAATGGGGACAAGCGCCGTAGGGACAGCAGCCTTCTGTAAAACATATCGTTAGAGAATGATTGACAATTAGGAGGACCACTTATTTTGATGATCCAACTGGAAAAATACATTTTTCAACTATGCCTTGAGGAGGAAAGTGCCTAACAGAAGTGGCTCAGAAGGTTCCACTCTGGACAGGGTAACAGAAGTTGGCAATATGAATAACTTCGTTGTTACTCAAGGTTCCAAAGAGAATTGTCTGCACTGTCAATGGCAGTAACAGAGCACTCTCTTTTTAAGAAAAAGGTAATCTCAATTAAGTGTTTTTTAAACCATTTAAAAATACAAAAAAAATATCCAAGGCTTCTAGGTTGCAACAATCAATTACTCAATAGGTGGGATGATAACAGGGTAGGTTTAGGGTTTGTGATCAACTTATCAGTGAATAGGTATTAATTAGGGCCTGGTGCTGTGTTAATTTTATCTGTAATAATCAATTAGAACCCTATGCTCTTCTTCCAAAGGCAGGGTCTTGCATAGTTCTTATTTAAGAACCTAATAAAAGCTCAGTTTAAATCTTAGTTGATTAGAAATTCAAAATCTCTGTTTACATGTACCCCAAACAAAATCATCTCATCATAACATGTGTATACATGTGTATACATGTAAGTATGTAATAAGATGAAACATTTTAAGCATGCATTTAAATGCGCTTTATTGACACATTGATGGTGCACTAATGCACAGTAGAGATAATTTTACTCCAATGATCCGAAAGGGTATTCATATGGATACCAATCGGAATGGCAATTGCCAAAAACACCTGTCATGGGGCAACCAAGAGAGGACTCAAATGCAAGACTCAACTTAGAAGAGAACAAAGATTATTGCGCCAAAAATAAAACGGAGAGTTAAAAAAAGAACTGAGCCAGACACAAAATGACAAAAGGAAAAAAAAAGAAACTAATAAGCAGAGTTGCATGGGACACTATACACTTTGGGGATGAAATTAGATTATAAATGTGTGTCTGTGAACTAACACTAGTCTAAATAAGAGATTATACATATGTGGACATGAACTAATACTAGTCTGAATGAGAGATTATACATGTGTATATGTGCATGAACTGATACAGGGATGTCAACTCTCCCCCATTGGGTGTGAGACTCACCCATCTCAGTGTCTCCAAACGCTTACACTTCATATCCCCAATAATTCATGCTAAAAAATTGACTTTAAAACTCAACTCCATTCCATTTATTTATATATAAAAATACCATGCTGAAAAAAATTGTTTACAACACAACTTTATTGCTAACATACAAGGACATGCCAGGTTCAAACCCAGTCCGTAATTTTGCACCAACCCACCTATTCACTGTGCTGGCAGCAGCTAAGTTAAAGAGCATGTTCAAGATATTGAATAATGACCAGGATTTCTGAGCAGGTATTATAAGTTGTCATTTACATTTTTATCTCATCTTTATCTTATCTAGAGTACGATAATTCACATTGTAAATGAATGAAGATTTTAAGCAATCTAGTACTTGAATTAATATGAATAAAATTTACAGCAGCTAACTTAAATTATTAATTTGGAGACCTAGTGTAGGGATCACATCGAATTGATATCTCAAGGTTTGTTTTTCTATCCAACTGATTTAGTTCCACTTTTACTTCATTTTTCGCTCACAAGTTAAATAATTGCTCAGTCTAGTTGAGTGATCTTATGTTGGAATTTAAGACAAATTAAGCAACACAAATATCTAAATTCATAAAGCTTTCAGCTATGCCTCTCAAACCTATAGCAGGTCCACAAAGTTATAAAAAAAGCAACATTGCAACTTATTTTTCAAAAGATCAGCCAACCAAAAAAAGAGTACCACATAAGAACACACACAACTCTTGCTCCTCTTGCATGTTTCTGCTGTCCATAGCGTTACTTGACAGTGTCATTGCTAAGTCACAAATTTAGTGCTACTTGGTCTCAGTGTAATTTCCCATTGGGAACCTACTAGCACTAAGTTTCTAACTCGTTAGCAACTTATAATTCTCAGCTTTGGCTGACCTGTTACAGAAAAAGTCACTGAAACCGAAAAGTGCACAGAATTATTCAATCACACAGTGTTCAGAAAGTGCATTTTCCCCTAATCTGCGCATAAGATGAACGACTGTTTAGGTGCCACTGGTGGTAGCACTGTATTGATACTTAAAATGAGTATTGTATCCGGATGCAACTTTTCAGTATCGATATTTTTTTTAATAATCAATACTTTAGACAACCCTACTACCTTCTCAACCATTACAAATTCAGTTTATTTCTATTTTAAAGCAATCTCTGCTAGTAGCCATTGTACAGTATTTCGACAAATCAACATGCTAAGCTGGACCAGTCTTAGCAATTGTTGCAAGCAAGTCTCAACTGTAATGCTTTAGCTTCAGTGTGAGAACTGATTATTTCGGTGTGTTTATATTTTCCCAAATCCTTGGTTGTTTGCAATAGCAAAGTAAATGTTTTCCTTAAACACTTAATAAGAAGTTAACAGTGGGAGTTTTAAAAAGTTCATACATGTGTTGATCATGGGGAACATTGGTTTGGAGGACCCTTCTTCACTGCCCTCAGAGAGAAACTCAATGGATGGTGCCAGGTAGCGTGTGAAATACCTGTCAATATTTGGGGGGGTCTCAGTCTCAAGGACTGAGAGGACGTTTCTCATTCACAAACAGTGAAACAGATAAAGTGCACAGGCACAACAGATAAGATCAGTTCCTAATACTAAAATTCAATATTCAATTTACAATAAAATATAAAATGTACAATAATATAAAATATACAACACTTCTGCAGATGGTAATGGCAGCAGAAAAATTATTATCATTATTATTACCAATTATGTAAAATATATTTGTAACAGTAACAGTGCATAAAAACAGTAAATAAATATAGTAATAATAGTAGTGCAGGAGAGACAGTTTGTCCGGGGTGATTTTTTTTTTGAGGGGGTGTCAGCTTCCTGACAGTTTGGTGGATGTGAATGTGGGGAGAGAGAGAGAGGGGAAGAGTTTAGCTTCCTGACTACTTGGTGGATGAAGTTTTCTGTGAATCTGGTGGAGCTGGCAAGAGAGAGCCTGAACAGACAGTCAGTCTATGAAAACACACACACAGCACAAAGACTGTCTGTCATGTCTCTCTCTCTCTGGTCTCTCTCTCTTTCACTCACAGGTGGCACGCATATGTCCTGCTTTTAATCCAGTTTCTGATGAATGAAACTGGGTTGAAATGTCCAGAAGAGGTCCGCTGAGGTCCACAAATAGGAGTGAAGAATTATGTGCCTGGTTAGAAATCCTGGGGATGCGGCCCTGTAGAAGGCTGGATTCCTAGGATCGCATTACGCCATAGCGCAGCGCCAAGGTCTGGTCGGATTCCAAGATTCGTCGTATGGGACCTTACAAATGTGTCCTTCTTTTTGCCCGACTTGTTGGATCGGGTCCGATGTATCCTCGCATCCTTTTGGTTTACCCAGGATTCATTGCCATTCCACTGGGCAAGCCGCGGATTTGCTCCTGCGGATCAGAGGAAAGCAAGGTTACCTAGATCAACAGTGGTGAATATTGTAAGTTCAGTTTAATATGATACAAATGACTGAATAGTCTCGGCCTGAAAATGAATAAAAAAAAGTTGTTATAATGGTTATCGAGTCAGATATGTATGTAATGATGTTTCATTTATCTAAAGGTTTTATCTGTTACTGTGTAAAATGGTTTGGCTGTACTGTAATTCAAGGGCAGATTCTAATATTTCTGCAGTGTGGGGACTATGGGGACATCTGATATGAGTAAAAAATTTTTATTGTTGTTTTGCAATAATATGCTTAACTAAGCATTTTTTTGTTGTTGAATATTAGGAGATTTTGCAGACATAGGTTTTATGTATACATTGTTTTGATTTTATTTCATATCTCTGGATCCCTTTAATGACCAATAAAAATTTCCCTTTCATTTGTTCCACAATGGGCAAATTTACAGCAGCAGAAAGATTATTGAAAATGGTCACATAAATGTGGACCTTAGAAAAATGTTTAAGAATAACATAATTCACATAACAGTGTTTTAACAATATAAAACTAGAGAGTAAATAACCAATATCCAGCTATGGGCATTTTTACAGTAATTGATATTTGAAAATATGAGAGATGTGCAAAATGACAGCAGCATGTTATTTAACTGACTAAGGTTTCTATCACTACATTTGATTTTATTTGTTCTTGCTCCTGGTGGTTGGAACCTTTATTCCACTCTGGATTCTTGTTAATGTAGTCTTTGTTCACTTAACAATAAAAATAAATTAATAAACAAACAGTTTTGAAAACTTCGGTTTTCATACTTTTCCTGCTTTGTGTGTCAGCTTTCACGGTTGCTAAGCAGCAGAGCATACGGCGTAAAACCGCCCGGAAGGGTTAGACCTGACCTGTTTTAGGAATTCACAGCCAAAATTCTTCCAGCACTCCCCATTTCTTTCACGGACCTCCTGAAGGATCCAGTCTAGGTAGGCCCGCGTCCTTGGAGGGGATGTAGCCGGTGGAATTTCAAACAGAGCCATGCTGTCTTCTTCCTCAAATCTGTTCCGCGTCTTGTTGCGGAGAAGCACATGGACAATTTGCATATGCGAACAGGATTGGCTGGCTCCACTTGGCAAAACACAGAACATATTTTTGAATAAAGGTTTTGAATTTTAAATACTGGACATGTTGAGCTTAAAAACATTTTAGTGACCATTAGTGACAAAAAATTTTATTTAAATTTTTTTTGACACAATTTAAGACCCCCTTTAAATTTTGCTTTTGAGGCTTTCAGGGGGTCTCATGGGTTAATCGGGGGGTTCAAGCCACCCAGGACCCCCCCGTATTTCGCACTCTGGTGCCAGGTAAAAGTCGATTGGTGGTATCTCATTTGCTTCAGTTGCAAATGCAAGGATGTTTTTGGATGATCCCTCTTCATATGTGGAAAACATTTCTATTTTGTTAAAGTACTATTTTGCCATTTACTGTTAAAAGTACACAGAATAACTGTACATACACTTATGTTTTATAAAACCATGAATGTTAAAAAGTTTGAATGAATTTTAAAAAGATTGTTTTTTTAGATAATGTCTATGCCTTTGAAGGGAGTTTTTGAGAATGTTGGCAAGAATTTAGTTTCATACTGTCCTTTGGTGGATTATATCCAAGTTCACTAGATGTGCAATTTTAAATGATACAGAATATTATTTAAGGGGAATCTTCCCTTGAGTACACAAGACCTGGGTTTTTTTCTTTATCACCTCTTTCAACTCATTGTCATGTCTGCGCTTTGGTCATGTTGTTTAAAAGTATTTCTGTTTTCACACCCCACTTCCCCTGTTTATTTTCACAGATAGTATCTCACTGCAATGCACTATAATGAGAAGTGCCCACAAAAAAAAGACATCACAGGAGAAACTGGTGTAGTCTTATGTTCCCAAAAGCCAAAAAAGAAAGGTTACAGAAGCTAAAGACAAAACCAACCATTTGTAAGTTTACACTCATGTATTGACATAAAAATAAGCTATCAGTTTTACAAAGTGATACAGAACAAATGCATGATAAAGTTTTATTATTCCACACCTCAGGCTATGTCTACAACTTGAATGTAGACATAGCCTGATGTGTGGTTATGTCAACTTGGTAGTTTGCCCAAGTTCTCAATTATCTCCGGCCTTTCGTGGATGAGCTGAAGAATTTTCCGGTGCCTCCCCAACTGTCTGCCCAGTATAGGTAAAAGACCTGCCTTGGATGAAGCTGTGGCTGAACATATGTTCCGCTTCAGTCAAGGGAATGTCTGAAGCCAGTGTATGGACCTCATTTGTCAGAAAACTCCCTCAGTATTCACAGCACCACACAGGAGAGTATCACAACACGAACACTTTTCCCAAGGATTCCCCACCACCACCTGATGAACGACCTTTAGGCAAAGTGCCTGCATTACCTACAGAAAGGACAAAAAAAACTATGTGGGAATGAGAGTAGCACATAACTCATTTAATTTTTATTAGAAGAAATCATTTGTTCTGAGAACAATAGTTGAAAATTGTAAAAGAAAAAAACGTTTCTTTCATTTCTTAATGTTATGTATACAATTTCATGGACCAATATATTCTAATAAGTAACCAGAAGTGGGTTGTAATTAGTTACATTTACTCATTTACATTTACTAGAGTAACTTTTTGAAGAAAAAGATTTAATATTAGGAGTAATATTATAGCATTGTACTTTCCACTTTTATTTCAGGGATAATATGAAAAAGTATCACTTTTATCTGGGTAAAATGTATGGCTACGCCATCCATTATGAGCAATGGTCGATAGTAACAAAGTAAATGTACTTGATTACTGTTCTTAAGTATTTTTTTTTTTCTATAATTTTTTACTTTACTTGAGGATTTTTTTGTGGGGGGTACTTATAACTTTCACTCCACTAAATTTCACAGTCTAATATTGTACTTTCTACTCCACTACATTTCGAGGAAGCTGCTAGTTACTTGTTACTTTTGCCTCAGCTTAGCTTTGTAATCCATTGTTGCTGTTTTTCTTTTTTCGAAATGCAATTTCAAAATCAAATAATTTTTCAAAATAGCAGCCATTAAGACTGAATTCGGACACCAGTGTTTTAGAGACTTGCATGATGTTCCACAAATGTGAGAATCTCAGAGATGATATTATTCGTAGTTTATACATTTTATCAAGCCATGTAGCAAGGTTATTCTGTAGGATGAATTTGAAATCCATAATTGTTCCTACAGCCCTATGATTTATTCATACTGTCCTTTGGTTCACCCTTAAACCTCTGTTGTGTAATCAAGTGTAAGGAGAGTCATTCCTGTTTTCTTTTTGGTTTGTTTTTAAATAGGAAATGAAAATTACAATGACGGTCCTGGTTTTTGTGGCATTTTTATGTTGAAGTTCTTTACAGGTGGTGTAGAATCCGTAGCAGAATGGTTCTATGCATCAATACATCAGGTGTCTTCGGAAAGTTACACTGTTCTGAGAATGAAAACACAAGTAGACTTCAAAGCAATGAAAACCTCTCCCTTAGCCAAAGTCAGAATCAGAGGAATACCATGTGGTTCAGATAATCCAAGACCTGACTTTAAAGGTCAGTAATATTGAATTGTACTAATTGGGATTTAATATAAAATTGTTATAATTTAAATGTTCTGTCTTTCTTTTTTTTTTTCTTTAGAGCATCCAACCACCAAGGTTGAATATTAAAAATAAAATAAGGAGGAGTAACAAATTCAGGATAAAGAAACATTATCAGGGCTGAAGGCGTTTTTGTTTCTACAAAAAAAATATCCATGGCTTAATTCCATAATTCTGTATTCTGTTTAGTCACTGAGATACAGTACCAGAAATGTAATACTTTAAAAGTACAATACTCTGACAATACAGAGCAATAGGCTATTGAAGAAAA
>JAGKQL010000005.1:46380874-46396299 GCA_018398635.1 Cyprinodon brontotheroides | reverse complement strand
GTTGCATGATGGTGAACAACACCATTTTGGCTTATAGCTGCACACATAGTTATGTTACCACCACGTTGTCCTGGGACATTGATGATGGCACGGTGTCCAATAATGTTCCAGCCACGTCTCCTGGTTTTACTGAGGTTAAAACCGGCTTCATCTACAAAAAGTAGCTCATGTCCCATGGTATCTGCTTCTAGTTCCATCACTCTCTGGACAAGACAAAACAAATCCATCACATCAGGCCCATGCACAGCACTACAGTATGCATTTGCTGATAAAGGTTATCAGTCATCCAGGTCATAGTCATTCCGTAAAAATAAAAAATAAAAATCCACTGGACTTGGTTTCCAAGATCTGAAGACGTTTCGCCACCTCTCCAGGAAGCTTTCTCAATTCAAATGAACTTCCAAAGTCAGAACCAATGACACTATAGCTTACCTGCACATAGTCATATCGCAGTTGCTTTACATGTTCTGTGTTTCTCTCCAAAGGAACTCTGTAAATTTGTTTCATTCTTATTCTGTGGCGTGCAACATGACTTAGTGCAGAAATGCTTACACTGTGTAAATTGTGAAAGATGGTGTCATTATCAATTATCCGCTGCTGTATTTCATGCAGTCTTATTGCATTATTGGCAATCACCATGTTCACTATACGGGTCTCTTGATCTGGAGTGAACATTCTTCCTCTGTCCCAAACATCTGGACGTCTAGCAATTCTGTACAGTAAAAATTTAAGTATTTTTGCATGTATGGTACTATTGTGTTTCTCATTAGAGTATGGCAGTGCTACAAAGTACTTACAGATTCTCATTTGGAAACGTCCTAATGATGCTTGCCACAGTGTAGCGGCTCAAATTAGGCCAAACCCGTCGGCCAGCTTCCCTCAGGGTCATCCCATGGTTGATGACATGGTCCATTATTGTAGCTCTGATGTCATAAGTTATTCTATTTCTTACTCTTCTTGCAATTCCTCCTTCCCCTCCTCATCTTCTTCTTGCTCCTCCTTGTCTTCTTCCTCTAACTCCCTCTAACCCTCTTGCTTCTTCAACTCCACGTCCTCTCCCTCGACCTCCTCTTATTCTCACTCTTCTCACTCTTACTGCTCCATCCATTGTACTCCACACAGACAGCTTACCTGTGGCTTATTTACAGTGCTTAGACTGATTGCAAAGTGAACTAATTATCTAAAACAGTTTTCACATGTGAAAGTGTGCCAGACAGTTGGCAAAATAGTGTTAATGATAGCCATACATGTGTCAACAAACACACACACAATGGGCAAAACCCTTCAATTCTCCTGCAAAATGAAACTTTACATTCAAAACAGTTTTATCTCTTCACAAAAGGCCATTTTGTGTTCAGATGACACACACAAACTATCATATGAACAGACAATTAAAAAAAGCATTTAAACACTGATGTGCTCAGTGTAAAACACCATTCTCCATTCATCATAATGACTTTTTGTTCAGTGTTACACTTACTACAGACATTAAATACATAAGTGCGTTGTAAAATATTTTAGAATATTGTTTTTATACTCAGAACACACAAATATACTGTAACAAACATGTTTTATTTTTCCCACAAAACAATGTACACAGTGTACATCCCAACCGACACAAAGTTGCACATACAGTGCAGAAGATTTTACTGTATACAGTTACAGTAATAATAAAAAAACAAAACAAAATAAACTATGCTGCATCCTCTCTTCTGTTTCGGTCTGGCCACAGCACCTCATCTACATCACAAGCAATGTTTTCCCTGGCCAAGCAGCGGGGGAAATATCGCCTAGCATGGCGAATCCAGCCATGAAAAGCATCAACTGCTATATCTCCACATGCGTCTTCCATAGCTTGGAAAAGGGGTATACGCGTTTCTGAATTTAGGTCGTACACTTTCCATCTCCAGGCAGAAAAAAATTCCTCAATAGGATTGAGGAATGGAGAATATGGAGGGAGATAAACAACTGAAAAGCGTGGGTGGTCAGAGAACCAGAGCAGCCCGGTGGAAGCTTACGTTGTCCCAAATGACAACGTACCTGAGCTGCTCTGGGCCGTCTATCTGATCTGGTGGAATGAGTGTGTTGTGTAGGGTGTCCAGGAATGTGATCAGATGGGCAGTGTTGTAGGGGCCAAGGGTAGCATGGTGATGGATGATGCCATGGTGGGTCATCGCTGCACACATTGTGATGTTCCCTCCGCGCTGGCCAGGGACTTCAACAATGGCACGCTGGCCGATTATATTCCTTCCCCTCCTTCGTCTTTTTGTGAGGTTGAATCCAACCTCATCAATGAAGAAGAACTGGTGCTCCACTGCATCCACCTCCAGCTCAAGGACTCTCTGAAACACACATGACAATATCAGAAGTAGACATGGAGCGGTCACTATTGTGAAGCACAATCATTATGATTACAATATAATAGAAAGAAATATGTATGATTTATACAATGTTGACAGTATGCATCAAGGGTGGGAATGTATAGGACGTACTTGCACATAGTTATATCGCAATTCTTTGACTCTTTCTGAATTGCGCTCAAATGGCACCCTGTAGACCTGCTTCATCCTCAGTTTATTTCTGTGCAAGACACGGTCCAGCGTTGATAAACTTACCCTATCAATATTTTGAAATATCTCATTGTTTTCTATTGTTTTTCTTTGTATTTGCCGTAAGGTAATGGCATTATTTTCAAGAACCATGTTCATGATCTCTGTTTCCTGTTCAGGAGACAGAAGACGGCCCCGTCCACCTCTTGTTGGTAATCTTTCAGTTCTGCAATACAAAGAGTGCAATACTGTAAATACTGTGTAGGAATACATTTCCCAAATACTCGAAACACAATGTCCTACAGAACAGTCCACAGGTAATACTGTACTACTGTACTCATTGAGTACTGTATTGATATGCAGTACTGCAGTTTTGTAGTGAGAGTAGATTTCTTACCTATTCTCATTGCGGAAAGTCCGGATGATGGATGCTACAGTGTACCTGCTCAAATTTGGCTGTACTCTTTGCCCAGCCTCCCTCATTGTTAGGCCATGGTTGACCACATGGTCAACCAAAGTGGCTCGGATCTCATCAGAAATGATTGTCCTTGGCCTTCCTCGTCCTCGTCCTCCCCATCGTCCTCCTCTTACTCTCACTCCTCTGGCTCTGGCTCTGCCTCTGTTTACAACATTGGCCTCCATTGCTCCAAAACAGAAGAGCTCACCTGTTGCCCTTTTATGCTAAAGCTCTGATTGCTGAGTGGAAACATGTGTGTTAGGTGTTTGCCCATGTGAGGAGTCAGTGTGCATAGTAGGGAAATTAACTTTAGAGTTTTGAATAACAGTGTGTTCCTTGTGAAAACAAAAGATTTTCTTCATGACAATTGTGTGTAGAGTTTTGGAAAAAGTGTGTTTTAGAACTGCAATTTGAGTGTAAAGCAGGAATTGTGCTTGTAGTTTAGCAGAATTGGTTCAGGGGGTTGGTGCATGAGTTACATTTTGTGGTCATTGTGTTTCAAGTACCAATATTTGTGTGTAAACAATCGAGAAAAACTGTAACAGTGCCCCATATGATGACGTATCTGATCTCCTCCTCTTCTTCCTACTTCTTCATCTCCATGTCCTCTTCTTCAGCTTCCTCCAATTCTTACACTTCTGGCTCCCTCAAATGTAGTCCACACAGACAGCTAATTTGTGGCTTATTTATAGTGCTTAGGCTAATTGCAATGTGAACTTATAATCTAAAACAGTTTAACATGTGACAGTGTACTGAACAGTTAATGTAAATAATTAATAAATAAAATAGCATATATGTGACTATGAACACTGAGTGTGTTGATCATTTGAATGTGAGTCAGCAAAAAACAATGAGTTATGCTTAACTCACAAAAATTAGTGTGTAATGAATTTCTTTCTCGTTTTGAAATAATGTCTGATTCAAAAGTGGAAACTAGTATTTGTGTATTACTTGAAAACTCGAAATTTAATAGTTTTCTTACGTGTTGAGTATTATTAGTTTTGGTAATTGTTCTAAAAAAAATCTACAGTTATGGTTTAAACATTCAGAAAAAACTGTAAGTTGGTGTTGTTAATAGCAAATAGCAGTTAATAGCAAAACAATAAATAGAATGTCAAGAGCTTTAATAGATCAGAACTGCTTGTAACTGATGTGAGCAAATCATTGGGACGGTTATTTTGACTTTGGGAGTGTGTTTTCAGTTTAGGAAGGCTGTCACTGAGTTAGATCTCGCTATCATCACCTCTCACATTCTTCTTCTTCCACATTCCTCTTCTCTTAGTCTGAGCATAGAGCAGCTACTGTATGCTGAACACCCGTCCACGTTACGGTCCCAGAGCCAATACCTTGTTATGTAACAATGTTACTCCCAACCCAGCATTTAGCATGCTTTGACATAAAGGGCCTGATCTTCAGCAGGTTTGCCTTAAAAAATATGCTATCATGTTTGAACAGGCAGACCAGATCTTCAAGGCAGGTTGAAAGTGATTTGTGTTTCCAATCAAGCTGACAGCATGTGCAAATCTTTTTTTATGGGTGCCTTCATACGAAGATCATATTGTCATGACTAAACCACACAAATTCATAAGTGAAGAGTTATGCAAATATAAATATTTATTGCATGTTAACATAGCATAAACTTAACAAAATAATATTTTTGTATTCTTATTAAACTTTCTTTAATAATAAAGGTCCTTTTTAGCACCATTTTAATGGCTTTGAATCCTCCTTTTACAGCCACTTCGCCTGTAGAGCACCAAACTGGTTTCTGCAGAACATCTTTAGCCTTTGTGCTGCATCACCAGCTACAATATATTTTTTTCTTTTTATGATCTCCATTTTCTCCCCAGTGTGGTTTTTACACACACCCCTTTATATTTAATGTGTGCATGCAAAAATTTGTTTTTTCTTGTTTCTATATCTTTTAAGATAAAGTATAACCATTTAAATTTATGCTTATATCTATATTAAAACCAGGTTTCTGAATTGCAATTATACTAAAAGACTTGGTAAACTTTGTACATATTCTTTAATTCCTCTTTCTTTTGAATAATACATTATCGCATTCATTTATATTAATAATTTAAAATCAATAGTGTAATCAAAGTAATGCTTCACCGTCCAGAAGAACTGAACGACGGTTGGGCCTTCAGCTTAGGTGACATTCTTGACCCTAGAGCCTTTTAATTCATTGATCAGGCTGGCAATACCTCTGCCTCAGACCGTTGACCAGTCTTTTATTGGTTCCTCTGCAGGTGGTGGATCCTACTGGGGATTTCCCCTCTCCTTGGCTTTTGTCCCTTGACAAAGATACATCTCTGATGACACAAAAATACTCTTTATTCTAAAACAAAAAAGTAGCACACATTATTCTTTTTTATTAATTTTATTTTTTTACAAAATTATCATATATAGTGCACAAAATAAGTAATGAATCACTTAAGCATTCAGTCTGTTTTTACTATGTTTTTTTGACATTGGTGGGTTGTCAGTTTCAACTCACATGAAGCTTCCTCCAAATTTTTAAAAAGTTATTAATATAGAATAATACTCTTATGCCATGATAACATAGACTTCCTCTTATTTAAATGCAAGCAACCATTTTAGAATGTTTTTTATTTTTACCAGATTTGTCTATGATCTCAAAAAGTGGAAAAAAATAGCACATGCGGGGTTTTAATAAACCAAACCATGATGGTGCTCTTCATGTGAAAACAATTAAAACAAACATTAGTTTAAGCAATAATATTCTGATCACAAAATTACCAGAGAAGGAAAAACAAAAAAGCTCAAGATTACAAATAAAGATGTAAGCAATATTAATAGAAAAAGAAGTAAACTGCTTTTATTTTTTTGGTTTCTTTTATGGAACTCCCTCGCTACAGTAAATATCTTTCGCTCCTTCGTAACGTTTTCATAGTCAGCTTCATTTCCATACACATTGTCGCTTTTATAACTTGCATTTTTCTTGCTTCATGGTGCCCCTGCTTTGTTTCTCATTACTATAGCATCATCATTCTGATACACCTTCAAAAAGAAACAACAGATAACATCATTATTGCATGTAACAAACATTCAGCTGGCATAATTAAACTCTTATTAAATATTTTATGGAAACAGGTCTATTTCTTGCTCAAAATATCAATACTTTTTAACTTATATTCATTAAGCTGAAGGTTACAACGGCAGTCCTCGGGTATTTTTATTATTTTATACGGATTGACCATCACAAAGTGGATATTAGTGAAGTGAAAAATACTGTACTTATATTGCATCTTTCAAGTCAGGCCATACAGGGAGTCAGAGTGCCTGCACACTAGCACCCCTTGGATTCAGCTTCTGTTTTGGGGGCAAACTTCGAATCATCTTTGAACTGCTGCTGCTTCCCGTGCGTAGTGTGCACCATGGTGCACCAGGCATCATGGTGGCACCAGGCACCACTGTGCAGGCAATGCAGGTGCAGTGTCTTGCCTAAGGATGGCCAAATAATATTGGAAAAGCCTGAGCTGGATTTGAACCGTTAAAATCAGCAACCATTTAGTTGCAGGGCAACCCTCTGCATTCAATAGCACTGTCACAACTGTAAGCCTTTGGTTTTAACACAGATTTGGTCTGACAAACTTCACACAAATTGTAAAATTAAATCCGACTAATTTTGACAACTATTTGTCATGCACATCATTATGATTATTCTATAATTTTTCAGTCATTCAGTCATTCACACACACTTTGGATGGTGGAACGTTACATTATATTCAGTGCTGTCGCGGCAAAAACTTCTAAAACTGTAAAAGTTAAGGCTTTTCGCTAAAGGTGAAAACATGTCACAGCATCTTAATAGAAGACATAATTTTCGTTTTACTGAGGTTATTTTTTAATTGTTTCAAATGCTCCGAACAACATAAGAGTAAGCAGAGGGGAGTATTTGGAATCTGGGAGATAAGTCATGGCACGTGAGTACTTTCTTTTGATTGGCTTATACAAGGAAGCTTTTGAGATTAGTGGCAAACCCCTCGCCTGTTTAAAAAAATGAATTTGTGTACCGGGTACGTCAGAAGAGTTCAAAATTCACACAAAATGCAGTGGAAGTTTAAAGAACACTGCCACTTTGTAATTTTCATTTATAATTGTTTATGGACTAAAAAATACTTTGGTGAATCTTGTTTTTTGTGCATGTGGATCTCTGTGCTTAAGGCCAATCGCTCTGTGCATCTGTGAATCTTGTCCTTTTGTGTGTGTGATTTTTTTTTTGTACTTCTGTGTATCGTGCTGTGCATGGGGATCCTGTCCTGTGCATGTATGAATCACATATGTATATTTGTGAAAATTGAGACTGATCTATCTCCATACACAAGCCTGTTGCATTCCTTATATTTGGGGTCAAGCAGCCCGAAATGTTTGTGAACACCCTGTCTTTTCATACTGATTTAATTTTTTTTATTGTTATCTGCTCTCTTTATTTTATAAAATGTTGTTCCCTTTTGTCCTTTTGCAATTTTGGGATCAAAGAATTTTTTACTACTTTACCGCAAGTGGATACAACTCTAGGTTTTTAGGGTGACCTGATTCCAAAAAGGAACTGTGGGACAACAAGTGATGTCGGTATGAGGACATATGTGGGACAGCACAGCTTTTTCAGCTGTTAGTTTTTATGCAAATCACTTTTTAGAGTTGCTTATATGAAACTCCTGTCCACATAACATTTAAAAAAGAATTTTAGTAACATCCTCCATAAAAAGATTAGCAAAAATCTTTCAATGACCTCACACAGAAAAACAGTTTGAATGTCTTTTTGATGCAGATCCATTTTCTTTCCCCTTTTAAATTTAGTTTCCACAATATTTTGTATTAAAGGTGCTGTAGGAGATCTTGGAAAACGGTTCCAGCAACTATATTTTTGAACATACACAACCATGCTCTCTTCAGACCCTCAAAACCACGCTTCAAACATATGAACGCCAAGATGCTGCCTGCAGTGCTTAATCAACCTGACCCAGTTCTTCCCCTGTCCGCCTTTTACAGTGCTTGGTGTAAGGCAAAACTGTACAAAGGCTTTGAAATGGAATAAATATGAGTGTGCCCCATCTGGCTAAAGTAGTAGAACAATTTGACATAGATTTGGAGTCAGTGGGTCACATGACCTGGATGCTATTGAAGAAATATCAATTATTTTGTATATTTTTACAAAAGGCTTAAAATGGAATAGAAATGAATGTCATCAGGCTAATAATGTAGTAAAAAGTATTTCTCACAAAAGAAGTTGAGTCGGTGGCTCACATGACCTGGAAGTTATTGAAGAAAAAGTCCCAACTTTTGTCTTTAAAAAATATCTTAAAATTGAAACTAGCTTAAAATTGCATAAAAGCAACTACATATGATATCTATTGGCATGATTTTTTATATTCGCTTTGTCATAGCTGGTCATAAGATAAGGAATTTATTGATTCTGATTGATTTTCAATGGTGCTTTTTTGCTTCAAAGATTTGTTGACGGTCCCTTTAACTGCACCACCACGGTGGAAGGAGGGAGCAGTTAAGAGACACTGGTCAACATCGGAGTCCCTCAGCCGGATCAACCTTGTTTGCTAGATCCCGCTTGTGATGTTATGAGCTGGAAAGCTCTTGAACTCCAATACCCAGCATGCAACAGGGCATGGCGCCACGGGTTGAGGTCAGAGCTGGCTTATGTTCGATGTAGCTTGCTACTGGATGGTTCTGTGAGGTTCTAAATAAATATACAGAACAAGCATACATTACCGCTCTTATATAGAAACCTAAGAACAACACATGGTGTCAGAAGTACGCTGGCAGTTACGAATGAAGATTTGCCAACGGAGAGCCACACGGTAGAAAGATAAAAAGAAAGAAGCAAAGCTTGCAGCCGAACAGGCTGTGGGCAGCTTTTATTTTTCTTCTTCTCCACGGTAAGGCAGTAGTGGCTGCAAGCAGTGGAAGTGAGGCAAGGGGTGGGACAGGTAATGACTGGAAAAAAAAAAAAAAAAAAGAGGATCTAGTACCTGAATTGAAGGACAGCTACCGCTAGAGAGAGAGAGGGTGGTGAAGTCCCGATACCCCGACGCCATGGATACTTTTCCAACTACCCAGAAGTCGAGCGCTGCAGTCAACGCCAACTTCCAAGCGTTGCAGTTATCAGCTTCCTAAAACTGCTGCCCTGCCAGCCACACGGCATTCCATGTGAACTTTTTCGGACAATGGGCCCCAATTTACCAGCTGTGAGTTTGAGGCCTTTGCTGAAGAATGGGGTTTTCAGCACAAAACATTGAGTCCAAACTACCCAAGGTCTAATGGCTTTGGCTGGAGGGTTCAGTGAAAAAATAAAAAAAACATGATGAAAAAAGTACAGGACAGAGACGACTTTCAAAAAGCCTGCTGATCTACAGAAGTGCACCCCTTCAGAACGATTCATCACCAGCACAAATGCTGATGGGTCGACGCATTCGTTCCAACCTACCGGGTGAATGAAGACCAAGCTGACACCCAAAGGTGCGCATCAAAGTCACGCAGCTGAAGGAGGAACAAAAGCAAAACAGAAAAAAAGCTGCATGATCGATGGCAAAACATCTTCCAATACTGACTTTTGGAGATATGAAGTGCCCGACATCTCTACTGGCACCTGGAGAAGAAAAGAGCGGTGGAGGAGGAAGTTGCACCACGCCCCTTCAGGATTCGGTGGAGAATGGAATGCTCCTAAGTGAGGAATCGCGACGGATCTTCAACTACAGACCCACTGGAACTGACATGGCAGCTCAGGAGATGGACCAGCAGGACCCAGCAGAATCAGGAGGGTTGGTTAGCAGTGGACTGACGGCAGCATCAGCAGCATCTGCATCACCTGGCGTGATGTGACACCTTCCCATGTGTCTACATCAGCTTACTCCTGAAAGGCTGGCTAGGCCTAAGAGACAGATTCACCCTCCTAAGAGGTTAATTGAGAGTTGCTGAGGGTTTGCTTTGGTAGTGCAACTTACTTTAAAGACTTTTATGTTTTTGTCCTATTTGCAGGAAAAAGAAAAGCTGAAATGTTGGAATGATAGAAGTTAATGTTGATACTGTTTCAAGTTAGTGTTTGGATGCATAGAGGCACTTTGATAACGCTTGTAAAAAAAAAAGAAAAAAAAAATGGTTTAAAGTGAAAAGTTGTTTACAGAAAATGTTTTTTTCTTATAGGTTAAATATTATTTTTATAGGAGAAGGGATGTGATGTTATGAGCTGGAAAGCTGTTGAACTCCAATACCCAGCATGCAACAGGGTGTGGTGTCAATGGTTGAGGTCAGAGCTGGCTGGCGGGTTCTGGGATGTAGCTTGTTACTGGTTGGTTCTGTGAGGTTCCAAATAAAATACAGAACAAGCATACACGCCGCCTCTTATATAGAAACTAAGAACAACACACCGCTGACTGGCTGAGCATGAATTCCATAACCAACTTCAAACCCTCGCGATGTTGATGGCCGTTCTGCTGCACCTGTCGCACCATTTTGTAGTGTTGATGATCTTGAAATTCCCTATGGACATTTTTTAGGTATGAAAATTAGGACATACCTGGAAAAAGAGACGTCTGGTTACCTGATTCAAAAATGACGCAGCACACAATTTTGCTGCTCTGCTGCTTTAGGTGTGAACGAAGTATTGTAACAGTGCGGCTTCCGCCATGGCATCCCGCGCTAGCATTGGGTGTCATTCGTTCATGAGTCAGGGTACGCGCAATAGTGGGGAAGGGACAAGCAGATGGACTATGATTAAATGCGGTCAGGAACCAATCGCGGGACAATGGACCGTCTTTTGTGATTGGTTGGGATTATTCATTGATTTCTCACTGTAGCGGGACCATTTATTTTAGTTTCACTTCCATGCCTTCTATTTTACTGCTTGCTAAGCGGCTGTGGGTAGATCTTGAAGCCACATGGTAAAAATGCGTCAGAGGAATTGTGTGCAAATTGGTTGTGACATGGGGCCAGCTGTGTATTTTGATTTAAAGTTGCCGCAGCTTTGCTTTCTCTGCATTAAAGAAAAGCTGATGTTCAATTTGTTTGTTTTTTTTTTTACTTTTTTTTATTTCACCTGGTCGAATGTGGGACATTGTTTTAATGTGTGGTACACCAGGAAAGAAGTGAAAAATGCAACAGTCCCACAAAAGTAGGAAAAGTTGGTCAGCTTAGTCTCTACATAGTTTATCGAAACCATGGGCTGGTTCACATGCAGTGTGAATGCATATCTGCCTCAGTGTAGCAAAAGCAGGAAGAAAAAAAAAGTGATCCATGCAAAAAGAGCAAGGCATTTTAGTAGAAAAAGATTAAAATTTAAATCGAAAGACCAAAGAATTTCAAAAATCTTCTATCACAACCTTAACTGAGAACCAACATAGAAACAGAAACCCCATGACAACACTTCATCTCTTCCACCTGCTTAGCTGACCTGCTTAGCCCTGCTTAACCCAGATTGTTTGAGCCATGTGTCAGGGTTCTATAGCGTACCCAGTTGTGTTTATGATTACCTGATTCTGACTAGTTTTTGCCTCTGGACTCCTGAGTTTTGCTTGCCCCTGTCCTGTCTGTTTTGCCTGTCCTATCTTCAGACTGCTGTTTGGATTCTGCCTGTTAAAAACCTTGGATCTGTCTTCTGAACACGGTTTGGATTCCCCTTCGAAAACCACTTCGTCTCTCTGATCTTCTGGCCTAGACATCTGCTCCTGCATCAATACCTGCTCTGGATTCGTTGTTCGAATTCTTCTGCTCTTCCTCGTCTGCTGGCTTCTGCTTAGTTTGCTCTGCTTCAATTCTGGAACTCTCTGGGCAGCTCCCGCCGCATACTTCGGAAAATCCTCCGGCTGGATTCTACTCCTTCCTCTGGGCCTCAGACTGAACTTAGGAACCAGGTTAATGACTCACATGCTCGCTAAATTTCCCGTCTGAGTTTCTTGGTCACTAACCTGAGTTTCTGCCTCTACATAGATTCCATTAAACCAGTCCGAGCTAACGAACCACAGTTTACAGAGCAGTCAATAAAGCGTTTTGTTTTAAAACACTTCTGTTCTGCCTGCCTGAGTTCTGGGTCCTACTTTTTGAGCCTTGACAATTTTGGAGTGCATGTCGTCTGTTGGTGTTGGTCTACGGTATTTTGTCAAGACCACAATCAATGTGGCCAGCTGGTACCTACAGACCATTTCATGCTTTTTTCTGATGATAAGCTTTGTGGTGATGCTGATTTCATTTTCCCGTCGATCTTTGCAACCGCCCACACTGCCGAAGTGTCAAAAAAGTGTCGAAAAGTAAAAAAAAAAACAATCCACCACACTTTGTTTCCAAGTTTGAAGGTGTTTTGCTTCCCATCCAGGAAGCTTTTACAATTCAAAATGTCAGAAATAGTGTTGAGTTTGAGGCTTTATAGAGTAGCCAAACGAAGCCTTGTTTTGGCTTAGATTTGGAATGACTATGACCTGGATGACTGAGAATCTTCACCAGCATATTAACAATCAGTGGTTAAATTACCATTGTGTTTCTCTGCTCGATTAGCTTTTTCTGAAATGGTTGACAAAAAATATTAATTTTTTCCCACATTTTCTGAATCTTTTAACTGCACTTGTAGTTTAGCATCTGACAGCAAAGTTTTGGCTATATGACCCTTGGTATGCGTGGTATATCAATTTGCTGATATCTTCAGCAGCATTAACACTGACTGCGATGATTTTGGAAAAACTACAAATCATATACGGGAACCAGCATAGATGTGGAAAAACTTGCTTTGGTCAGAAGGGACCAAAACTGTACATTGAAAATGATATTCCCACAGTGTTAAATGGAAGTGGCTACATTGTGTTGTGGCTATGCGTTTCTGTGCGAGGTACAGGGTAGTTGGTCAGAGTTGATGGACAGATGGATGGAGCCAAATAAAGGGAAATTCAATATGAAAAAAAAGGCATGGATTTGACACTGTCCCTCTTCCAGCAGGACAGTGTTTACATCAAAACGTATCCAAGTGTTACAACTGGTTAGTCAAAGTCTAGACCTTAATCAAACTTAGAATATGAGAGCAAGCTTAAGCATATTGACTTCCACAGATATTGTGGATGTAATCTGATGAAAAGGATGTGTCAAGTATGAACGCATTTGAAGGCTTGACAGTGTGATAATACATTAACCACAATACAAAGCTTTGGACATGAGCTTTCTTACATCTTCTCCACCGCACACATCCGGTGCATCTGCAAAGTCGAGCTTGTAACAGTTTGGAATGATTTCGGTATCTGGAAAAAAAAACAAAACATAAGATAAAAATAAAAAAGTGCATACCTGTTTTTGTCTGAATTGAAAATATTAGGAGCATTAAATTTACCTTTAACTTTGTTACATTTGTTCTTGAAAACATGGACCAGGATTATTGTGAGAAGCAGCAGCAGCAGCACAGGAAGTACTGCTGAAAGTGAAAAAAGAGCAACATCTGGAAGCCCTAAACGAGGAAAAGAAAAAATGATGGACAGTTCTACATCAATTCCTTTCAACACCAAGTATTTCAGTGTTTCATAAGTAATAGCATCAAAGTTAATATTTGAAATTTGGTCAAAGGAAAAATCAGTGTGCTGCACACTGGTGCATTTTGTAGCATGTTTGCATTGCAACAGGAAGGTTCTGGGTTTGACTCCTAGCTGGGGGTCTTTCTCATTGGAGTACTCCAGCTTCCTCCCACAGTCCAAAAACATGAGTGTTAGATTAACTGGCTTCTGTGTTAGTCTCTCTGTTGTCCTGAGACTGTTTGGCAACCTATCCAGGGTGTACCCTGCCTTATGCCCATACACAGCAAAAATGCCAGTGTTAAAATCTTAGGTGTAGTGTTAATTAAATAGTGTGGGTGTTGTGTTAACAATACACAGCAGTAAAATGACATGGCCAGTGTAACTAGTGACATATTTCTGTTTTTAGATTGGATTGGAAAAACATATTTGGCTTTGGAATTGACACCACACTGGTGTTAATTCTAACATTATATTTTGACACAAACCCCAGTGTAATGTTAATACCACACACCCAGCATTGTTGGACAATCAACAATGGCTGGTGTAAATTTATCACAACTTAGGTGTCAGTCTTTTAAAACTTTGATAAATGTTATTTTAACACTAGCTAGTGTGGACACTGTTAGAGTTATAATTATAAAATTATGCTACATTTCTGTCCTGTGATTCAATCAGGAGGGTCATAATCTTTCATGACCTGCATCCAGAAGGTCATGATGCAGAGTCACACGGTTGTGTGACTTCCATCCAGCCAGATGGTCATTTCACACTGTCTTATGACCTGCATCCTGCCAGATAATCATTACTGGGTTTTCTGTTTAAGACCCGCCCTATTATGTTGTAAACTGTTAATAAAAGGCTTTGCTGTGAAGGGATCTGTGTAAAAAGGTGCTGGTTGTGAGCCAGCAGTCTTTCTCCCCTGTGCAGAGGTTGACATTGCAAAAATCCCTGTCTGTGTTTGATCATTTCGTCCTCTTAAACTCTTAAACTCACATTTCTCTGGATTTAAACCCAACAGACACATATAGACACTTTTTGGTGTCAAAGTTAACACAGTGGTTGTTAAATTAACACTGACATTTTTGCTGTGAGTCAGAGATAGGTACAGGCATCAGCTTGGCCCTGATGAAATAAGTGAGAGAAAATGGACGGATGGATGGAAAAATAGGTCCTGCTGGTTTTGTTTATAATTATATAGGCATTACTGTAATGTGGAAGTGTATTATAAAACAATGTTTATAAAAGCAAAGCAAGCAAAGCAATGCTTGTCAGAAATAACACATTTCCACCATTTGCATTTATTTGCTCAAGCCTACAGTAACCTAAGAGCAGGGCCTTTGGCTCAGCTCTTTCTTGACCATGACCGACTATCACCCGAATTACTGCAGACACACCCATCCATCTCCTCATCCGTTGTATCACAAAATTGAAATACAGTGTTTCTCTTTTTTTCTGTGTCAAAAAAGAGTAAGTCAAAGTTAAAAAAGTTATTTCAGTTCTGCTTTCTGTGTATCAGTGGCTAAAGGACTTATTGTGGTGTAAAGCTTGTTGGAGTCCTTGGTATTACTTAGGCTCTTTATATGTGCTGCCTATTTGATACATTTCCACAGTACTTCTCAAGCATTACTTGCAGAATACCTTTTTATTCCCCCCCTTACTTTTAAAATCTGTGTGTAGAGTGCTGTGCACATTGTTTTCATAAGTCAAAAATCAATAATACTCTTTTAGTTCCCTTTTAAAAGTAATTTCAGTTTTGGTTAATTCCAAAAACTAAAATCTCAAATTGTTATTTTGGAACCGCAGTCATTTATGACACAGAAAAAAGAAATGCTTCTTATTTAAGCTTTTTTTTTTCAAGCTCTACAATAAAATATCAAATCAGTGTGCCCA
>JAGKQL010000005.1:46364792-46380374 GCA_018398635.1 Cyprinodon brontotheroides | reverse complement strand
TGGGCACACTGATTTGATATTTTATTGTAGAGCTTGAAAAAAAAAAACTTAAATAAGAAGCATTTCTTTTTTCTGTGTCATAAATGACTGCAGTTCAAAAATAATTTAAGTTTTCGTTTTCGATTAACCAAAACTGAAATTGCTTTAAAAAGGGAACTAAAAAATTATTGATGATTTTTGACTTCGCAAAACAATGTGCACAGCACTCTACACACAGATTTTAAAAGTAAGGGGGGGAATAAAAAGATATTCTGCAAGTAATGTGAGAATTGCAATGGAAATGTATCAAATAGCCAGCACATATAAAGAACCTAATTAATACCAAGGACTCCAACAAGCTTTACACCACAATAAGTCCTTTAGCCACTGATACACAGAAAGCAGAACTGAAATAACTTTTTTAACTTTGACTTACTCTTTTTTGACACAGAAAAAAAGAGAAACACTGTATTTCAATTTTGTGATACAACGGATGAGGAGATGGATGGGTGTGTCTGCAGTAATTCGGGTGATAGTCGGTCATGGTCAAGAAAGAGCTGAGCCAAAGGCCCTGCTCTTAGGTTACTGTAGGCTTGAGCAAATAAATGCAAATGGTGGAAATGTGTTATTTCTGACAAGCATTGCTTTGCTTGCTTTGCTTTTATAAACATTGTTTTATAATACACTTCCACATTACAGTAATGCCTATATAATTATAAACAAAACCAGCAGGACCTATTTTTCCATCCATCCGTCCATTTTCTCTCACTTATTTCATCAGGGCCAAGCTGATGCCTGTACCTATCTCTGACTCACAGCAAAAATGTCAGTGTTAATTTAACAACCACTGTGTTAACTTTGACACCAAAAAGTGTCTATATGTGTCTGTTGGGTTTAAATCCAGAGAAATGTGAGTTTAAGAGTTTAAGAGGACGAAATGATCAAACACAGACAGGGATTTTGTAACGTCAGCCTCTGCACAGGGGAGAAAGACTGCTGGCTCACAACCAGCACCTTTTTACACAGATCCCTTCACAGCAAAGCCTTTTATTAACAGTTTACAACATAATAGGGCGGGTCTTAAACAGAAAACCCAGTAATGATTATCTGGCAGGATGCAGGTCATAAGACAGTGTGAAATGACCATCTGGCTGGATGGAAGTCACACAACCGTGTGACTCTGCATCATGACCTTCTGGATGCAGGTCATGAAAGATTATGACCCTCCTGATTGAATCACAGGACAGAAATGTAGCATAATTTTATAATTATAACTCTAACAGTGTCCACACTAGCTAGTGTTAAAATAACATTTATCAAAGTTTTAAAAGACTGACACCTAAGTTGTGATAAATTTACACCAGCCATTGTTGATTGTCCAACAATGCTGGGTGTGTGGTATTAACATTACACTGGGGTTTGTGTCAAAATATAATGTTAGAATTAACACCAGTGTGGTGTCAATTCCAAAGCCAAATATGTTTTTCCAATCCAATCTAAAAACAGAAATATGTCACTAGTTACACTGGCCATGTCATTTTACTGCTGTGTATTGTTAACACAACACCCACACTATTTAATTAACACTACACCTAAGATTTTAACACTGGCATTTTTGCTGTGTATGGGCATAAGGCAGGGTACACCCTGGATAGGTTGCCAAACAGTCTCAGGACAACAGAGAGACTAACACAGAAGCCAGTTAATCTAACACTCATGTTTTTGGACTGTGGGAGGAAGCTGGAGTACTCCAATGAGAAAGACCCCCAGCTAGGAGTCAAACCCAGAACCTTCCTGTTGCAATGCAAACATGCTACAAAATGCACCAGTGTGCAGCACACTGATTTTTCCTTTGACCAAATTTCAAATATTAACTTTGATGCTATTACTTATGAAACACTGAAATACTTGGTGTTGAAAGGAATTGATGTAGAACTGTCCATCATTTTTTCTTTTCCTCGTTTAGGGCTTCCAGATGTTGCTCTTTTTTCACTTTCAGCAGTACTTCCTGTGCTGCTGCTGCTGCTTCTCACAATAATCCTGGTCCATGTTTTCAAGAACAAATGTAACAAAGTTAAAGGTAAATTTAATGCTCCTAATATTTTCAATTCAGACAAAAACAGGTATGCACTTTTTTATTTTTATCTTATGTTTTGTTTTTTTTTCCAGATACCGAAATCATTCCAAACTGTTACAAGCTCGACTTTGCAGATGCACCGGATGTGTGCGGTGGAGAAGATGTAAGAAAGCTCATGTCCAAAGCTTTGTATTGTGGTTAATGTATTATCACACTGTCAAGCCTTCAAATGCGTTCATACTTGACACATCCTTTTCATCAGATTACATCCACAATATCTGTGGAAGTCAATATGCTTAAGCTTGCTCTCATATTCTAAGTTTGATTAAGGTCTAGACTTTGACTAACCAGTTGTAACACTTGGATACGTTTTGATGTAAACACTGTCCTGCTGGAAGAGGGACAGTGTCAAATCCATGCCTTTTTTTTCATATTGAATTTCCCTTTATTTGGCTCCATCCATCTGTCCATCAACTCTGACCAACTACCCTGTACCTCGCACAGAAACGCATAGCCACAACACAATGTAGCCACTTCCATTTAACACTGTGGGAATATCATTTTCAATGTACAGTTTTGGTCCCTTCTGACCAAAGCAAGTTTTTCCACATCTATGCTGGTTCCCGTATATGATTTGTAGTTTTTCCAAAATCATCGCAGTCAGTGTTAATGCTGCTGAAGATATCAGCAAATTGATATACCACGCATACCAAGGGTCATATAGCCAAAACTTTGCTGTCAGATGCTAAACTACAAGTGCAGTTAAAAGATTCAGAAAATGTGGGAAAAAATTAATATTTTTTGTCAACCATTTCAGAAAAAGCTAATCGAGCAGAGAAACACAATGGTAATTTAACCACTGATTGTTAATATGCTGGTGAAGATTCTCAGTCATCCAGGTCATAGTCATTCCAAATCTAAGCCAAAACAAGGCTTCGTTTGGCTACTCTATAAAGCCTCAAACTCAACACTATTTCTGACATTTTGAATTGTAAAAGCTTCCTGGATGGGAAGCAAAACACCTTCAAACTTGGAAACAAAGTGTGGTGGATTGTTTTTTTTTTTACTTTTCGACACTTTTTTGACACTTCGGCAGTGTGGGCGGTTGCAAAGATCGACGGGAAAATGAAATCAGCATCACCACAAAGCTTATCATCAGAAAAAAGCATGAAATGGTCTGTAGGTACCAGCTGGCCACATTGATTGTGGTCTTGACAAAATACCGTAGACCAACACCAACAGACGACATGCACTCCAAAATTGTCAAGGCTCAAAAAGTAGGACCCAGAACTCAGGCAGGCAGAACAGAAGTGTTTTAAAACAAAACGCTTTATTGACTGCTCTGTAAACTGTGGTTCGTTAGCTCGGACTGGTTTAATGGAATCTATGTAGAGGCAGAAACTCAGGTTAGTGACCAAGAAACTCAGACGGGAAATTTAGCGAGCATGTGAGTCATTAACCTGGTTCCTAAGTTCAGTCTGAGGCCCAGAGGAAGGAGTAGAATCCAGCCGGAGGATTTTCCGAAGTATGCGGCGGGAGCTGCCCAGAGAGTTCCAGAATTGAAGCAGAGCAAACTAAGCAGAAGCCAGCAGACGAGGAAGAGCAGAAGAATTCGAACAACGAATCCAGAGCAGGTATTGATGCAGGAGCAGATGTCTAGGCCAGAAGATCAGAGAGACGAAGTGGTTTTCGAAGGGGAATCCAAACCGTGTTCAGAAGACAGATCCAAGGTTTTTAACAGGCAGAATCCAAACAGCAGTCTGAAGATAGGACAGGCAAAACAGACAGGACAGGGGCAAGCAAAACTCAGGAGTCCAGAGGCAAAAACTAGTCAGAATCAGGTAATCATAAACACAACTGGGTACGCTATAGAACCCTGACACATGGCTCAAACAATCTGGGTTAAGCAGGGCTAAGCAGGTCAGCTAAGCAGGTGGAAGAGATGAAGTGTTGTCATGGGGTTTCTGTTTCTATGTTGGTTCTCAGTTAAGGTTGTGATAGAAGATTTTTGAAATTCTTTGGTCTTTCGATTTAAATTTTAATCTTTTTCTACTAAAATGCCTTGCTCTTTTTGCATGGATCACTTTTTTTTTCTTCCTGCTTTTGCTACACTGAGGCAGATATGCATTCACACTGCATGTGAACCAGCCCATGGTTTCGATAAACTATGTAGAGACTAAGCTGACCAACTTTTCCTACTTTTGTGGGACTGTTGCATTTTTCACTTCTTTCCTGGTGTACTGACATACACATTAAAACAATGTCCCACATTCGACCACAGGTGAAATAAAAAAAAGTAAAAAAAAAACAAACAAATTGAACATCAGCTTTTCTTTAATGCAGAGAAAGCAAAGCTGCGGCAACTTTAAATCAAAATACACAGCTGGCCCCATGTCACAACCAATTTGCACACAATTCCTCTGACGCATTTTTACCATGTGGCTTCAAGATCTACCCACAGCCGCTTAGCAAGCAGTAAAATAGAAGGCATGGAAGTGAAACTAAAATAAATGGTCCCGCTACAGTGAGAAATCAATGAATAATCCCAACCAATCACAAAAGACGGTCCATTGTCCACGATTGGTTCCTGACACGTCAATCATGGTCATCTGCTTGTCCTTCCCCCCTGTGCGCGTACCCTGACTCATGAACGAATCGACACCCCAATGCTCGCGCGGGATGCCATGGCTGGAAGCCACTGTTATGCTACGTTCACACCTAAAGCAGCAAGAGCAGCAAATTGTTGTGCTGCGTCATTTTTGAATCGGGTAACCAGACGTCCTCTTTTTCCAGGTATGTCCTAATTTTCATACCTAAAAAAATGTCCGCAGGGAATTTCAAGATCATCAACTACAAAATGGTCGACTACAGTGCAGCAGAACCGAGCCATCAGCATCGCAGGGGTTTGAAGTTGGTTATTGGGTATTCATGCTCCGCGGAGTCAGCGGTGTGTTGTTCTTCGTTTCTATATAAGAGACGAGGCGTGTATGCTTGTTCTGTATATTTATTTAGAACCTCACAGAACCAACCAGTAGCAAGCTACATCCCGAACCGCAGCCCGCTCTGACCTCCAACCCGTGACACCACACCCTGTTGCATGCTGGGTATTGGAGTTCAACAGCTTTCCAGCTCATAACATCACATCCCTTCTCCTATAAGAAATAATATTTAACCTATAAGAAAAAACTATTTTCTGTAAACAACTTTTCACTTTAAACCATTTTTTTTTTTTTTTTTTTTTTTTTACAAACGTTATCAAGTGCCTCTATGCATCCAAACACTAACTTGAAACAGTATCAACATTAACTTCTATCATTCCAACATTTCAGCTGTTCCTTTTCCTGCAAATAGGACACAAACATAAAGTCTTTAAAGTAAGTTGCACTACCAAAGCAAACCCTCAGCAACTCTCAATTAACCTCTTAGGAGGGTGAATCTGTCTCTTAGGCCTAGCCAGCCTTTCAGGAGTCGCTGATGTAGACACATGGGAAGGTGTCACATCCGCAGGTGATGCAGATGCTGCCGTCAGTCCACTGCTAACCAACCCTCCTGATTCTGCTGGGTCCTGCTGGTCCATCTCCTGAGCTGCCATGTCAGTTCCAGTCGTCTGTAGTTGAAGATCCGTGCGATTCCTCCTTAGAGACGTTCCATTCTCCACTTGAATCCTGAAGGAGCGTGGTGCAACTTCCTCCTCCACCCGCCCTTTTTTTCTCCAGGTGCCAGTAGAGATGTCCCTGAGACGCACCATATCTCCAAGCTTCAGTATTGGAAGATGTTTTGCCATCCGATCATGCAGCTTTTTCTGTTTTGCTTTTTGTTCCTCCTTCAGCTGCGTGACTTTGTGCGCACCTTTGGGTGTCAGCAGGTCTTCATTCACCAGTAGGTTGGAACGAATGCGTCGACCCATCAGCATTTGTGCTGGTGATAGTCCGTTCTGAAGAGGTGCACTTCTGTAGATCAGCAAGCTTTTTTGAAAGTCGTCTCTGTCCTGTGCTTTTTTCATCATGTTTTTTATTATTTTCACTGAACCCTCAGCCAAGCCATTAGACCTTGGGTAGTTTGGACTCAATGTTTTGTGCTGAAAACCCCATTCTTCAGCAAAGGCCTCAAACTCACAGCTGGTAAATTGGGGCCCATTGTCTGAAAAAAGTTCACATGGAATGCCGTGTCTGGCAAAGACAGTTTTTAGGAAGCTGATAACTGCCTTGCTTGACGTTGACTGCAGCGCTCCGACTTCTGGGTAGTTGGAAAAGTATCCATGACGTCGGGGTATCGAGACTTCCACCACCCTCTCTCTGCGGTAGCTGTCCTTCAATTCAGGTACTAGATCCTCTTTTTTTTTTTTTCCAGTCCGTACCTCGTCCCCTTGCCTCACTTCCACTGCTTGCAGCCACTACACGCCTTCGTGGAGAAGAAGAAAAAATAAAAACTGCCACAGCCTGTTGCGCTGCAAGCTTTTGCTCTCTTTTTCTTTTTATCTTTCTACCGTGTGGCTCTCCCGTGGCAAATCTTCATTCCGTAACTGCCAACGGCCACTTCTGACACCATGTGTTGTTCTTCGTTTCTATATAAGAGACGAGGCGTGTATGCTTGTTCTGTATATTTATTTAGAACCTCACAGAACCATCCAGTAGCAAGCTACATCCCGAACCGCAGCCCGCTCTGACCTCCAACCCGTGACGCCATGCCCTGTTGCATGCTGGGTATTGGAGTTCAAGAGCTTTCCAGCTCATAACATCACAAGCGGGATCTAGCAAACAGGTTGATCCGACTGAGGGACTCCGATGTTGACCAGTGTCTCTTAACTGCTCCCTCCTTCCACACGTGGTGGTGCAGTTAGGGACCGTCAACAAATCTTTGAGCCAAGCACCATTGAGAAATCAATCAAGAATCAATAAATTCCTTATCTTATGACCAGCTATGACAAAGCGAATATAAAATCATGCCAATAGATATCATATGTAAGTCGCAGTTGCTTTTATGCAATTTTAAGCTAGTTTCAATTTTAAGATATTTTTAAAGACAAAAGTTGGGACTTTTCTTCAATAGCTTCCAGGTCATGTGAGCCACCGACTCAACTTCTTTGTGAAATGCTTTTACTACATTAGCCTGATGAAGCACATTCATTTCTATTCCATTTTAAGCCTTTGTAAAAATATACAAAGATAATTGATATTTCTTCAATAGCATCCAGGTCATGTGACCCACTGACTCCAAATCTATGTCAAATTGTTCTACTACTTTAGCCAGATGGGGCACACTCATATTTATTCCATTTCAAGCCTTTGTACAGTTTTGCCTTACCAAGCACTGTAAGGCGGACAGGGGGAAGAACTGGGTCAGGTTCGGTCGCACTGCAGGCAGCATGCGCGTTCATATGTTTTGAAGGCGTGGTTTCGAGGGGTGGTCTGAAGAGAGAGGCATGGTTGTGTATGTTCAAAAATATAGTTAGCTGGAACCGTTTTTCCAAGATCTCCTACAGCACCTTTAATACAAAATATTGTGGAAACTAAATTTAAGGGAAAGAAAATGGATCTGCATCAAAGACATTCAAACTGTTTCTGTGTGAGGTCATTGAAAGGGGATTTTTGCTAATCTTTTTATGAATGTTACTAAAATTCTTTTTAAATGTTATGTGGACAGGAGTTTCATATAAAGCAACTCTAAAAGTGATTTGCATAAGAAACTAACAGCTGAAAAAGCTGTGCTGTCCCACATGTCCCTCATAGGCATCCTTGTTGTCCCACAGTTCCTTTTTTGGAATCAGGTCACCCTAAAAACCTAGAGTTGTATCCACGCAGTAAAGTAGTAAAGTTCTTTGATCCCAAAAATTGCAAGGACAATCAAAGAGTTAACATTTATAAAATAAGAGAGCAGATAACAATAAAAAAATTAAATCAGTATGAAAGACCAGGTGTTCACAAACATTTCAGGCTGTGACCCCAAATATAAGAATGCAACAGGCTTGTGTATGGAGATAGATCAGTCTCAATTTTCACAAATATACATATGTGATTCATACATGCACAGGACAGGATCCACACATGCACAGCACGATACACAGAAGTACAAAAAAATCCACACACACAAAGGACAAGATTCACAGATGCACAGAACGATTGACGCAAGCACACGAGATCCACACATGCACAAAACAAGATTCACCAAAGTATTTTTAGTCCATAAACAATTATAAATGAAATTACAAAGTGGCAGTGTTCTTTAAACTTCACTGCATTTGTGTGGATTTTTGAGACTCTTCTGACGTGCCTCGGTACACAAATGCATTTTTTTAAACAGGCGAGGGTTTGCCACTAATCTCAAAGCTTCCTTGTATAAGCCAATCAAAAGAAAGTACTCCACGTGCCATGACTTATCTCCAGATTCCAAATACTCCCCTCTGCCCCACTCACTTATGTTGTTCGGAGCATTTGAGAAACAATTAAAAACCAACCTCAGTAAAAACAGAAAATGATGTCTTCTATTAAGATGCTGTGACATGTTTTCACAGCGAGAAAGTAGCACAGTTTTAGAAGTTTTGCACGACAGCACTGAATATAATGTAACGTTCCACCATCAAAGTGTGTGTGAATGACTGACTGAATGACTGAAAAAATTATAGAATAATCATAATGATGTGCATGACAAATAGTTGTCAAGTAGTCGGTTGCAATTTTACAATTTGTGTAGGGTTGTCAGACCAAATCTGTGTTAAATAAAAACACAGTTGTGACAGTGCTATTGAATGCAGGAGTTTGCCCTGCAACTAAATGGTTGCTGATTTTAATGGTTCAAATCCCAGCTCAGGCTTTCAATATTGTTGTATCCTTGAGCAAGACACTGCACCTGCATTGCCTGCTGATGGTGCCTGGTGCACCATGATGCCTGGTGCACCATGGTGCCTGCACACGGAAGCAACCTTGATTCAGATGATTCAGTTTGCCCCAAAGCAAACTGAATCAAGGTTGCTTACGTGTGCAGGCACTCTGACCACCATGGCCTGACTTGAAAAGATGCAATATAAGTACAGGCTATTTTTTCACTTCATAATCATCCACTTTGTGATGGTCAATCACGTATAAAATAATGATAAAATACACCGAGGACTGCAGTTGTAACCTTCAGCAATGAATATAAGTTAAGAAAGTATTGATATTTGAGCAAGAAATTAGACCTAATTTCCATAAATGTATTTAATAAGAGTTTAATTATGCCAGCTGAATGTTGTTACATGCAATAATGATGTTATCTGTTGTTTCTTTTTGAAGGTGTATCAGAATGATGATGCTATAGTAATGAGAGCAAAGCAGGGCACCATGAAGCAAGAAAATGCCAGTTATCGCTTCGACAATGTGTATGGAAATGAAGCTGACTATGAAAACGTTACAGAGAACGAAGATATTTACTGTAACGAGGAGTTCCATAAAGCCCTGAGAAAATAAAGAAGCAGTTTACTTCTTTTTCCTATTAATGTGCCCATCTTTATTTGTAATCTTGAGCTTTTTGTTTTTTTCCTTCTCTGGTAATTTTGTGATCCAGAATATTATTGCTTAAACTAATGTTTGTTTTAATTGTTTCACATAAGGCACCATCATGGTTTGGTTTTATTAAAACACATGTGCTATTTTTCCACTTTTGAGATCATAGACAAATCTGGTAAAAAATAAAAACATTCTAAAAATTGTTGCTTGCATTTAAATAAGAGGAAGTCTATGTGTCTATGATGCATAAAATTATTATTCTATATTAATAACTTTTTAAAAATTGGAGGAGCTTCATGTGGTTGAAACTGACAACCCACCAATGTCAAAAAAAAACATAGTAAACAGACTGAATGCTTAGTGATTCATTACTTATTTGTGCACTTATATGATAATTTGTAAAAAATAAAATTAATAAAAAAGATAATGTGTGCTACTTTTGTTTTAGAGATATTAAGAGTATTTTTTGTGTCATCCAGAGATGTATCTTTGTCAAGGGACAAGCCCAAAGGAGGGAAATCCCCCAGTAGGATCCACCACCTGCAGAGGGAACCAATGCAAAGACTGGTCAGCAGTCTGAGGCAGAGGTATTGCCAGCCTGATCAATGAATTAAGCTGGCTCTAGGGTCAAAGAATGTCACCTCGCTGACTAGCAAATCGTTCAGTTCTTCTGGACGGTGAAGCATTGCTTTGATTACACTATTGATTTTAAATTATTAATATAAATAGTACGATAATGTATTATTCAAAAGGAATTAAAGAATATGTACAAAGTTTACCAAGTCTTTTAGTATAATTGCAATTTCAGAAACCTGGTTTAATATAGATATAAGCATAAATTTAAATGGTTATACTTTATCTTAAAAGATATAGAAACAGAAAAAAACAAAATGGGAGGTTGAGTTGCATGTATGTACTGATGACATTAAATATAAAGTAATAGAAAATATGACAATGTCAGTTATGCATACACTGGGGTGTGTAAAAATGGAGATCATAAAAGAAAAAATATATTGTAAGCTGGTGATGCAGCACAAAGGCTAAGATGTTCAAACCAGTTTGGTGCTCTACAGGCAGTTTGAGAGTGGCTGTAAAAGGAGGATTCAAAGCCATTAAAATGGTGCTAAAAAGGACCTTTATTATTAAAGAAAGTTTAATAAGAATACAAAAATATTATTTTGTTAAGTTTATGCTATGTTAACATGCAATAAATATTTATATTTGCATAACTCTTCACTTATGAATTTGTGTGGTTTAGTCATGACAATATGATCTTCGTATGAAGGCACCCATAAAAAAAGATTTGCACATGCTGTCAGCTTGATTGGAAACACAAATCACTTTCAACCTGCCTTGAAGATCTGGTCTGCCTGTTCAAACATGATAGCATATTTTTTAAGGCAAACCTGCTGAAGATCAGGCCCTTTATGTCAAAGCATGCTAAATGCTGGGTTGGGAGTAACATTGTTACATAACAAGGTATTGGCTCTGGGACCGTAACGTGGACGGGTGTTCAGCATACAGTAGCTGCTCTATGCTCAGACTAAGAGAAGAGGAATGTGGGGAAGAAGAAGAATGTGATGTGATGATAGCGAGATCTAACCGCACAGCCTTCCCAAACTGAAAACACACTCCCAAAGTCAAAGGCTCCGTCCCAATGATTTGCTCACATCAGTTACAAGCAGTTCTGATCTATTAAAAGCTCTGACATTCTATTTATTGTTTTTGCTATTAACTGCTATTTGCTATTAACAACACCAACTTACAGTTTTTCTGAATGCTTAAACCATAACTGTGATTTTTTTTAGAACAATTTCTAAAACTATTAATACTTAACACGAAGCAAAACCAGTCACTGAGTTTTCAAAAGTAATAGCACAAATACTTAGTTTTTTATTTTGTAACCTAATACATTTCAAAAAACCCAGTACAATCCACAGCACACCCTACTCTTTTTGTGTGAGCTGTAAGCATAACTCATTGCTTTACACTCAATATCCAAATGATCAAAAACACTCCTAGTAAATCTATACACATATATGCCTTATTTAATTATTTACTAATTGGTGTCTGGGTACACTGCCAATGTTAAAAACTGTTTTAGATTATAAGTTCACATTGCAATTAGCCTAAGCACTATAAATAAGCTACAAATTAGCTGCTGTCTGTGTGGACTACATTTGAGGGAGCCAGAAGTGTAAGAATTCGAGGAAGCTGGAAGAAGAGGACATGGAGGACAAGAAGTAAAAGAAGAGGAGGAGATCAGATACGCTATCATATGGGGCACTGTTACAAAGTTTTCTCGATTGTTTACACACACAAATATTGGTACTTGAAACACAAATGACCACAAATGTAACTCATGCACCAACCCCCTGGAACCACTCCCTAAGCAAACTACAAGCACAATTCCTACTTTACACTCAAATTGCAGTTCTAAAACACACTTTTTCCAAAACTCTACACACAATTGTCATGAAGAAAAATCTTTGTTTTCTAGGAACACAGTTATTCAAAACTCTAAAGATTAATTTCCCTACTATGCACTGACTCCTCACATGGGCAAACTACCTAACACACATGTTTCCACTCAAAGCAATCAGAGCTTTAGCATAAAAGGGCAACAGGTGAGCTCTTCTGTTTTAGAGCAATGGAGGCCAATGTTGTAAACAGAGGCAGAGCCAGAGCCAGAGGAGTGAGAGTAAGAGGAGGACGATGGGGAGGACGAGGACGAGGAAGGCCAAGGACAATCATTTCTGATGAGATCCGAGCCACTTTGGTTGACCATGTGGTCAACCATGGCCTAACAATGAGGGAGGCTGGGCAAAGAGTACAGCCAAATTTGAGCAGGTACACTGTCATCCGGACTTTCCGCAATGAGAATAGGTAAGAAATCACTCAATACAAAAACTCGGTATATCAATATTGAATATAAGGAGGAAGAATGTTACCTGTGACCTGTGGACTGTTCTGTAGGACATTGTGTTTTGAGTATTTGGGAAATGTATTCCTACACAGTATTTACAGTATTGCACTCTTTGTATTGCAGAACTGAAAGATTACTTCACCGTAGATAAACAAAGCAACGTCTACCGTAGATCCTTTTTCTTTATCAGACATCATGAACATGGTTCCAGCAAATAATGGGAATGCCACTATGGCAAATACAAAGAAAATCAAAAGAAAACAATGAGATATTTCAAAATATTGATAGGGTAAGTTTATCAACGCTGGACCGTGTCTTGCACAGAAATAAACTGAGGATGAAGCAGGTCTACAGGGTGCCATTTGAGCGCAATTCAGAAAGAGTCAAAGAATTGTGATATAACTATGTGCAAGTACGTCCTATACATTCCCACCCTTGATGCATACTGTCAACATTGTATAAATCATACATACTTCTTTCTATTATATTGTGATCATAATGATTGTGCTTCACAATAGTGACCGCTCCATGTCTACTTCTGATATTGTCATGTGTGTTTCAGAGAGTCCTTGAGCTGGAGGTGGATGCAGTGGAGCACCAGTTCTTCTTCATTGATGAGGTTGGATTCAACCTCACAAAAAGACGAAGGAGGGGAAGGAATATAATCGGCCAGCGTGCCATTGTTGAAGTCCCTGGCCAGCGCGGAGGGAACATCACAATGTGTGCAGCGATGACCCACCATGGCATCATCCATCACCATGCTACCCTTGGCCCCTACAACACTGCCCATCTGATCACATTCCTGGACACCCTACACAACACACTCATTCCACCAGATCAGATAGACGGCCCAGAGCAGCTCAGGTACGTTGTCATTTGGGACAACGTAAGCTTCCACCGGGCTGCTCTGGTTCTCTGACCACCCACGCTTTTCAGTTGTTTATCTCCCTCCATATTCTCCATTCCTCAATCCTATTGAGGAATTTTTTTCTGCCTGGAGATGGAAAGTGTACGACCTAAATTCAGAAACGCGTATACCCCTTTTCCAAGCTATGGAAGACGCATGTGGAGATATAGCAGTTGATGCTTTTCATGGCTGGATTCGCCATGCTAGGCGATATTTCCCCCGCTGCTTGGCCAGGGAAAACATTGCTTGTGATGTAGATGAGGTGCTGTGGCCAGACCGAAACAGAAGAGAGGATGCAGCATAGTTTATTTTGTTTTGTTTTTTTATTATTACTGTAACTGTATACAGTAAAATCTTCTGCACTGTATGTGCAACTTTGTGTCGGTTGGGATGTACACTGTGTACATTGTTTTGTGGGAAAAATAAAACATGTTTGTTACAGTATATTTGTGTGTTCTGAGTATAAAAACAATATTCTAAAATATTTTACAACGCACTTATGTATTTAATGTCTGTAGTAAGTGTAACACTGAACAAAAAGTCATTATGATGAATGGAGAATGGTGTTTTACACTGAGCACATCAGTGTTTAAATGCTTTTTTTAATTGTCTGTTCATATGATAGTTTGTGTGTGTCATCTGAACACAAAATGGCCTTTTGTGAAGAGATAAAACTGTTTTGAATGTAAAGTTTCATTTTGCAGGCATTGTGTGTGTGTTTGTTGGACTTGTGTGAAGAGTTTTGAAAATACGACTTAAGTATTCAGAAATGTGTCCTAGCGACTGTAGAAAAACTGTAATACCTATAGCAAAACCACTCACTGAGTTTGCAAAACTAAAAGCACAAACACTGCATTGCACTCAGTTTGCAATTTTGTAACAAGCATTTTGCAAAACTATAGGCACAATTCATTGCACAACACTCTATTTCCAAATTTCCAACACACTCCTAGCAAAATTATACACATGTATGGCTTTTGCCCATTGTGTGTGTGTTTGTTGGATTTGTGTGTAGAGTAACTGTTTTAGATAATTAGTTCACTTTGCAATCAGTCTAAGCACTGTAAATAAGCCACAGGTAAGCTGTCTGTGTGGAGTACAATGGATGGAGCAGTAAGAGTGAGAAGAGTGAGAATAAGAGGAGGTCGAGGGAGAGGACGTGGAGTTGAAGAAGCAAGAGGGTTAGAGGGAGTTAGAGGAAGAAGACAAGGAGGAGCAAGAAGAAGATGAGGAGGGGAAGGAGGAATTGCAAGAAGAGTAAGAAATAGAATAACTTATGACATCAGAGCTACAATAGTGGACCATGTCATCAATCATTGAATGAACCTGAGGGAAGCTGGCCAACGGGTTCAGCCTAATTTGAGCCGCTACACTGTGGCAAGCATCATTAGGACATTTCAAAATGAGAATCGGTAAGTACTTTGTAGCACCACCATACTATAATGAGAAACACAATAGTACCATACATGCAAAAATACTGAAATTGTTACTTTACAGAATTGCTAGACGTCCAGATGTTGGGGGCAGAAGAAGAATGTTCACTCCAGAGCAAGAGACCCATATAGTGAACATGGTGATAGCCAATAATGCAATAAGACTGCTAGAAATACAGCAGCGGATAATTGATAATGACACCATCTTTCAAAATATACACAGTGTAAGCATTTCTGCACTAAGTCATGTACTTGCGCATCACAGAATAAGAATGAAGCAAATTTACAGAGTTCCTTTCGAGAGAAACACAGAACATGTAAAGCAACTGCGATATGACTATGTGCAGGTAAGCTATAGTGTCATTGGTTCTGACTTTGGAAGTTCATTTGAATTGAGAAAGCTTCCTGGAGAGGTGGCGAAACGTCTTCAGATCTTGGAAACCAAGTCCAGTGGATTTTTATTTTTTATTTTTACGGAATGACTATGACCTGGATGACTGATAACCTTTATCAGCAAATGCATACTGTAGTGCTGTGCATGGGCCTGATGTGATGGATTTGTTTTGTCTTGTCCAGAGAGTGATGGAACTAGAAGCAGATACCATGGGACATGAGCTACTTTTTGTAGATGAAGCCGGTTTTAACCTCAGTAAAACCAGGAGACGTGGCTGGAACATTATTGGACACCGTGCCATCATCAATGTCCCAGGACAACGTGGTGGTAACATAACTATGTGTGCAGCTATAAGCCAAAATGGTGTTGTTCACCATCATGCAAC